>PVJL010011095.1:0-44895 GCA_004026885.1 Lyroderma lyra
TTTCACTCATCTGTGGGATACAAAACTGAAAGCAACAAAGGAACAAGAGCAACAAACAAACACTCACAGACACAGACAGCAGTTCAGTAGTTACCAGAGGGTAAGGGGAGAGGGATGGTTTGGGGGGGTCAAATATACGGTGATGGAAGGAGACCTGACTCGGGGGTGAACACACCATGCCACATATAGACGATGCGCTGTAGAAATGTACACTCGAAACTCATATAATTTTACTAACCAATGTCACCCTAATAAATTTAAAGATAAATAAATAAAATGATTCCGATTCTGTGCAAAAAGAAAGGAAGAAAATAACACCATACATGTAAAACCAAGATAAATTGGTTTTGTACAGGTTTTGTAACATATATTTTCTTCAAAAAATAATAACCTGTGCTATCTTATTTAATATTATGAAAATGGTATGATAAAATTGATTCATTGGTATTTTAGATAATTCACTTTAGTTCACGTGTATGTTTACTTTCTGGTCTAAGCCCTGTATCCCGAACCTGGAGGTGCCTTTCACAGTCTGCAAAATAATAAACTACCGTGACCGACGATGAGAAACTCCTGGTTACTTTTTCAATGCACTGAAAGGTGAAACGTCTCTAGTACTGAAACTAGTAGCAGGAGTGGGGTATGGGGAAAGGCAATAGAGGGACTACTACGTGTGTAAAGATACGACTCTTCAATTTCAAGTTTACAGCCTCGCTGAAGAGGTGAGTCCACCACAGGCGCTGTTACAGACCCCACGGAGAAAACACCCACAAAGCAGCACTGGGAGCTGCACGAAGTACAGAGTCACACGGCACAAACTGAGCGCCTGGGCTCTGATACCGAACCATCACTAGGGATCCTTGGTGCTGGGTCACCACAGAAGGTAGAGGGAAGCCTGCCCAGGCGGAGCTAAGCATGGACTAGGTGAAAGTTTTGGTGGAAGGAAATAAGATCTGTTTAAAATGAATAAAGCTCTGTGACCTGGCTGTCCATAGAAAACAGAAAATTTAAATTTCAAAGAAGATCTGTAAACCAGAGTATCCTGTACGGTATCGGTCCCCAAGCTGTGGTCCTGGCACCCCCAGGGGTCCGTGCTGGGCCATTCAAGGTTATGTGAAAAATAATCAGTAATGGTGAAGAAACAAGTAAAGGAAAAGAAAAAGAAGCAAAACGTTAGTTATGGAACAATAAATGTTAAGTTTTGAAATGTTAATGGAAACACTTCAAAATTAGATCCCATGAGCGAATGACGATGGGTGAGGGCGTGGCTGTGACCCCCACCCCCACCCCGCAAACTGCTCTCCTACCCATCATGACGCGGTTTGAGAACAATCCACTTGCCCAAACTTACAAACACTTTGGTAGTCAGACTGTTTGATCGGTTTACTTATTGACTGAGTAAAAGTAAGTGCGTTGTCTTTAATCGTGATTCTTTTCAAGTAGTTTTAGTTAATGTTTAAATACTTGATCATCATTATCAATATTTAATTGTTACAAATATTGTAGAATTAAATCTGTGGTTTGTACTTTCAGTGTAGTAATTTTTCTTTCCTGACTTAGGCCCTCATTTCCACTATTTTACATTAAGATAGACCCTGAAGAAAAATGTCAGCATATAAAAACAGCTGTTTTTTAAAAAAGAGGTACAATTTATAGAGGTTTAAAAGGGGTACACATGTGGAAAAAGGTTGGGAACCACTGCTCTACAGATTAAATAAAAATACATTATATATAACAAATTATTTACTACCATAAGCAATCGATCCAGGGCTGTTTATTTCCTCTATTACACATATTTTTACAAAGACAAGAAAGGGGAGAGTGAAATATTTTGCACTTAAAATGATTAAGTAACATTCCTACATTGACTTCAAGATCCCACAAAGTAAAAACAATGTGAAGCAAGTTTAGCATCATAAAATAGTAGAGTATCACGTAGACTAAAGGAAGAAAGGAAGATCTTTCAGTTGATGCTCATGGTCAATATCTGTAAAGGTTCTTTTTCTGTTTTAATGAGCTTAGGTTGCATCTCGGAATTTAACATTAAATGTGTTTCCTAGCAATAGGTGGTAATGGCTAAGAAACAAAAATCAAAGCGGGTGCAAGGGGTTGCTCCACGAGTGAGGAGGGTTTGCGTGAGGGGTAGGTGAGAAGTGGAAGCCTCACCTGGTCACGGAACGTTTGACTAAGAAGCTGGGTTCTGGTTCTCAGGTCGCCTGTAACGCGAGTAGCTAACCAGCTTGTCATCCATTAAGGTTATGGACATTCTGCAATCGCTTCCAATTCCATTCTTTTTTACTCAATAAACGGAGTGTAATGGAAGAGGATGGATAATGTCTTCTGGATCTGAACTGTAGAAATCCATCAACTCTAAAGAGAATTCTGAGTATTAAATGAAAAAAGCATTCTTTTTTTCAAAATCGTCCTCGATGGTATGATCTAAATTGCTATTTTCACTTTCTTTTTAAATCTATGTAGGGATTAAAGTATATTCAAATAAGGCAGAGTATAAGTTTGACCTTTACAGTGCTTGAATAGAAAATTCTCTTTAATATAACATTATTTTTTTTTCAAATCAAGGTTTTTGAGCTAGTGTGGAGACCAATTTGCATCTTAAAAAATGATTTCCCACAGTAATATTCAGAGAACATTCCAGGGGTTATCCCATTGAGTAAAACAAGGGTAATTGTTGACAGACAGTCATTTGCTGCTATGCAGAAATACCATTAGAGAAGAAACTTCCCAAAATATGTTTTCTGCTCCTAAATTTCAGTGCTGTTACAATCCCTCATCCAGGTCCTTGCTTTCTAGGGACATCCAATCGTGAGACTCAGACTAATTTCAAAGAAACTTGGCTAAGTAACCTTCAACTTCTAAATTCAATGATTATCCAAAATGTAAAGAAGAATAACTATCAAATTCATCTAGATGTTTCATAATGAAGATTCACTGGAGATGATAGAGTGAATGCATTAAAAGCAGAATATGAAAATCCAGAGAAATAGCCCCAATATTAAACTAATGGTAAAGTGCAAATGACCCAAGGATATTCATATGAAGTACTCTTATTATTTGCAGTCTTCAGATTTTGGGGATAAAAGAAACCTATTTTTAGTTTAAATCCACTGTAACCATGACCCATGAAGAAGAGCTACTTGGTTGAAGAAGATATTATTAAAAAAGACTAACAATAGGGTAAGAACCACATGAAATCACGTTTAAGTCAAGGTATGCTTGAAGATTTTCACAAACATTTGCCAATCACACTTACAGAGCTTACTAAGAGAAAGCAAATATGAAATTTTGGACGGTACTTTATGGATTTTAAATTGCTGACTTTATTGATTTACTTTATCAGAACATGTCCAAAAGGGAGAAGTACTGAGGTTATTATTACATCCTTTGAGCACAACAGGAGACCATTTTTCTTATGCGGCAATGAAAAAGCACTAACTTTCATTAGTCAGTAATGAATACCATGGAATACAAAGGTCAAACAGTCTAAACATGCAACTTAAAAATGGAGTAGTGGGAAAAGCACTTGGGTGTTGTTATAAAATAAATGTTGAGAAAACTAGGACTATAAACAAAAGGTTGCATGTGGTATCCTAATTTCAAGTGTAAAAAGCAATAAAACAAATGTCCTTGCCCTGATCAAAACTCGTACTCAGATAGGATAGGAATGATGACTAATAGCACTCCCTTCATGTCCTATGCTTTAAATTTACCTGAGGACACGTAAAAAAAGCTTCCACAGGAAAATCTTTTGTTAGTTAAGGTAGATCCTCACGTACCCAAATTTAGTAAGAAATGTCAGAAATGCTATGGCTGGTAGTTACAGAGTGAATCTAAATCAAGTAATAGGTTTTTAATCATTCGAATGATCATAGTCATTTGAAAGGTGAACATAGCAAGAGTACTGTTAACATAAAATTGTTGATATCACAGATTGAAATTAATACGGGGTCATTTCCATCCTTAATCAGGAAGGAAATCTATCTTGCAAGAGGATTTTACTGAGAGGAGCTAATAACTGCTATCACACTTTCCTGAATCCATAAACCAAATATAGATAGAAGAGTGACTGATATTAGGAGCCTGAAAGTGACAGTTCCTCATGCATATCCCCAGACCATGTGACCTCTATGGTATTAAGACTTGAAGGCAAATTATCTCATCATGAAGTAATTCAGCAGTCAGCTTGATGAGTCCGCTCCACTGCAAAAGCACAGATTTCTGTGTCAAGCTGATTTTCTGCCATTAGCTGCATGTTTAGAGAGTTACTTGAAAACAGAAAAAAAAAATGGAATTAATAATGTTTTGTCTAAGTACATACAATCCCAGCAAATACAATGAAAATAGTTTCAGTAAGTGGGAATAGGACTCAAATGTGGTCTCTAAACTGTATTCATGATGGCTACTGGCATGCCCCAAACCACCATTCAGATTTTATCCACATCTATCAAATACTTCACGATGTCAGCGACACCCCATTAGACGTAGAAGACACAGAAATATAGAAAACTATTCCAATAGGCTGCTATTTTGTGTGTGTGTGTCCCAAATTACTACACCAAAGTTGTTATTCTAGTCACCATGAGTTTTAATCAATGTAGTACTATCCCCTCCGAAAAGCAGATGTAAATACCTTTTTCGTCTTATGTAGTGTCATGACAAATATTGCAAAGCAAGAGGCGAGGTCAGCTATGAGTTCCGACCTCAACAGGATTGTTAACCTGCACCCTGTTAACACGAACCATGACCGCCATCCAAAGATGCTATAAAGCGGAAGACAAACCACACAACAGGCAAGAGACTCACAGTCAATACAACACAAAACAAAGAGAAGAAAGGAAAGAAAGGAAACAATCCAATGAAAAAACGGACAACGAAAAGGCCATTTCCCAACCCAAGCCAAGCGAGCGTGTAGCACACAGAGTCGTCACCATCGCTGAAAACTGCGTGATCAGCAAACCGAAACCTGTCACACCGCGTGCAGGCGCGTTCTGTCACCCCATTGCCGGCCGCCATTCTTTCCACGTTGCTAGCATCTACTGCGTGTTGAATCCAAAAAAATAATAATAAAAGACTGAGTAAGCAAATAAGGGAGCGAATCAGCAAACAGAGGAAGAGAATCCAAAGGACATGCCTTTCCCTTGGCTCCACACCTTTGTTTCTCAGGCCAGGTGACCGCTCCTTCTAGGGGCCCGCACCAGCTTTCCGGTCGGGGGACAGAATGCGGAGTGCAGGACAGCCGAGGGTGGGCTGACTCACCCACGGGGTGGGGGGCAGCAGGACGGAGTGTCCGAACGCTGGACGTCGAAGGGAGTTCAGAGCTCGCCTGCGGAGACAAACTACAGGCCCGGTACGGAGGCGGGGACAAGGGTGTGCGGGCCTGCACCCCAGAACACAGCCACGTCAAACCGGACAAGCCACGGAGAGGGGACTCGAGCTTGTGCGAGAGCATCGGCAGCGACGAGCGGCTCGTCTATTGTCTCACTTCGTGGAACGATCAGCCGTGATTCCCACCCAGATCGCGGGGGGATGGCGAGGTGGGGTGGAGAAGAGACGGGTGTGGGGAGCGGGAGGGCGCCTCGGAGATCGCTCACTTCGGATGGCAAGTCAGTGCTGTGGCGTCTGAGATGTTTCCGTGAGCTGCCCGCGCACCCCTCAGACGTAGGGGGGACACCGCAGGGGCCCGGCCCAGAGGGCAGAGTGGGCGCCTCCGGAAATAGGAATCGGTGGGGGGTAAGCCTGCACCCAGGCCCGCCGCCGTCAGGTTCAATCTGACTTTTAAAACCCCGTGAATTAATGTGGTGAAAGAAAAATTAAGTTGAAAACGATCGAGTCACGGACAGGAGAGGCGGAGACGAGTAGTATTAGCGAGCAGGACCGCACGTGGGAAGGCAGAGCACCGTGAAAGGACAACAGCGGCCTAAAGGCCGGGGAGGTGCGTCCCCGCGAGTCATGTAACGACTGCTGACTGTCAGACTCAGTTTCCCCTGTTGCATTCGGAAGATTACAACAGCTCCAGGCTGGCGAGGGGCAGTCCCGCGGGAGCCTGGGGACACCTCTGGGCACATCTCGGGACGGCTCGGTCCGTACAAGGATTCGTGTACCAAGCGGCGTGTGGGACAGTTACCTTTATTAGGGACGAGTCGAAGCAGGTGCCACATACAGGAACACGATGGCACGACCATCGTCTGATCTCATGATGAATTTGTGCAATCGTGAAATTCATCTTTTTTCCCCCAAAGTTTTTAAAGCCAAAAGGAAATGTTTATCGTCGAAGGTTAAATGTGATCTCCGGAGTCGTACGTGCAGTGCTGGTCCAGCCCCCCCTCTCCCACGCACACACGTGATCACACACACAGAAAAGTCCAGAAGAAATGTGGCAAAATGTTACAAATACTAACTTCAACATTGTGAATCGCGGATCTTTCTGGGGTGTTATTGATAGTTTCCACCGCCAATGTGGAGAAGAAAAGCTTTGTGGTCGTGTTTGTAAAATTAATGTCTCCGTCTATAAGGAACGCCCTGTGTTTTAGAGTTATGTCTGTAGTGGGGTCCACTGTCTCCTGTGGTGCTGTCATTTCCAGCTCCCACACCCCCTCCTACTTGCTGTGGATAACGCTCGCTTTCTTTTGCCCAAATTTGTGAGGGAAAAATGAGGATTATACGTGGGTGGTACTAACTCTGCATCTACATAAAGGTTTTTAATTCTTTTATTTATGGGTAGGAGTTAAAAGTGGAACTCTACAATGTAATCAATAACAATATCATATGCAAAATAATACCCTGGAATACGATCATTGGTTATTTTTAACATAAAAATATTTTGTGCATAAAATTTCTTGTACTTTGTATCTGTTCTTCTGTTTTGTAATTGTTACATAAAATTTCTTGTACCACAATGTGTTTAAAAAATGCTAACATTCCTTTATCATACTAACATACCCAAATATAAACATATAAAATGCCAATTAAAAAATTAAAACACTGATTTCCCCCCCTGAAAGTTTGGGCCAGAAAGGTGGGTGCGCGTCAGGCACGGAGCGCACTGTACCCCGCAAACGACGGTGGGTAAGCCTGCAGGACGTCGCCTCAGCCCTTCCCGGAGGCCTCCCAGGTGGTGGCCCCGCTCCAGGACATCAGCCAGGTCCCCAGATGCCCGAACGGAGCTGACCTGGCCTTGGACGTTAGCACAGGGGCCGCAGCCTGGGCCCTGAGCATCCCAGAACCGTTTGTGGCTCCTTTCGAGGCGTGATGGGGAGGGGACAGCGTTTAGTGGTCGGGCCTGGTTCCCTCTGCACCGACAGAATCCGGACCCGTTTCTTCGCTGGGACGCGGTCTCCCCGCCCCAGCCCCAGCCCCAGCCCCGACAGTGCGTGGGGGAAGCAGGCCTTCCCCGTCCCCCTGTCCCCCGTCCCCGGGGCCTCCCTCCCCTGCGCCCCGGGGCCGTGTTTTCCTGGATTCCTCACTTCGTGTTTCTCCCGGGCTGATGCTCTGCAATCCTCACCCCGCACCCGCCACACACAGCCCAGCCTCCCCGGGCTTCTGGAAGCCCACACCGGCAGGAACGGTGCCCACCCTGCACCCCAACGCCTGTCCTCTGAGGTGACAGGAGGCACGTGCTGCCCTGAAGCATGGCAAGAAGGGAAAGAGGAAGAAGGGAAAGGCAAACGCGGAGAAAACTGCACGCTTGGAAACGTCCCCCAAACCACAACGAAATCTAGAAATTCAGCGTGAAATTTAAATGCAAATTTCAGTTCCACTGTAATTTCCTGGTGACGCCTTTGTTCGCAGGTGTTTTGGGAAAGGCACCATTCCCAACTGAAGACACAGGTTTCCCCCAGTTTGACACGTGACTTTATGGAGTGGGTCACTTGGTTGAAAGAATGGAAGACTCCTAGGTCGAGGAAAAAGGAAGTAATTTAATTCCCCCGGGCAGCCTGGGACAAGAAAGCTGCTTGGACACAGGAAGGTGGGAACTGAAGTCACAGGGGGCCTCACCTCGGTTTGTTGTCTACATGGGGCTCTGCGATTCCAACTTCCCAAACACGGGCTGATTCTGTGGCTTTGTGGCTCTGTCACTTGAAATTGAGTGACATGCTATTGTATTGGCATCAAGCTTGGCTCAGCATGAATTTTCACATGAAACCCTTCCCTACACCCCTTGGATTTGTCCTGTCCGTGTCCCCATCCCAAAGGATCAGAGGAGAGAGTCGGGGTATTTTGGTTTCTTCCCAGGTTCAATCGACGGTCCCCCAGCAAGGGAAGGGTGGCTACTTGGATCGTGCAACAACAACAAACAAACACATAAATAAATAAACTAAAAAGGTTCTTGGGGAGAAGGCATGTTGATGTGAGCACTCGCCTTGGAATGCCCATTTTTCTGAATTCTGAAAGGAAGTTTTTCAGACACTTTGAAAGCTTCTCTACGCTGTAACGCATGTATTAGCTTCAGTGCACCGACAATGATATGATGGGTATTTCTTATAGTGATGCCATTGTAAGCAATGATCATTAACTTCGAGACAGTAAATCATCTCTAAGATTATATAAACCCCTTATTTAAGGCCTTGACTTTAGAAACCAACCTATCAACCAAGAAATAAGGATAGAAAGGAGTAAAAAAAGGTGGACACACCTGAAACCTCTTTTAGTCATAAAGGCTTTTATATCTGTCAAACCAAATGTCTCTCCGTGTTGGGGGGTAAGAGACGATCTCCGCTAATGTCTATGAGGGTCACATAAACTTTGTCTTAATTTTTATCTATTTTATGAGACAATCCAGCCATTTACAAAATTATTTTTCATTATAAATGTTCTAAAAGGAGTCAACTGACGCCGAGTTTGAAAGCCCTCTACCACTAGGTGGCAGCAAATAGCCGTAATTCACAGATCGGACCCCAAAACCAGGCTCTGGCCATGCAAGGATTCTCATTCTTTCTTTGCTCCTGAAGATATTTATGAAAATTAAAAACAAAGAATTTGGGTTTTTTTTTTTTTTTAGAGTAAGCACTGAATGCAATACAAAATTTTCTAAGTAAATAAAATGTACTATGTTTTTTTCCTAATACAATAATCTATTAATCAATTCACAGTAACGTTCTTGGTGGAATTTCAAAATATTACTTTTTCTCCCCCATCGAATGGTTGCAGTATGAGACAGACTTGTTTTTTTAATTTTGTTTAGAAATTTTCAATACAACCCTGTGTGGACGTATGTCTTTTTGCAGATCTAGTTTTACAGAGTGCAGTTGCTGTCCTTACACAACGCGGCTTAATGTCACCAGGGATGGTTTCAGCCCAAGGGTGCATGCGATTACGATCCCAGGTGGGGCAGCACGAGCTGCCCCTCCCCGCCGACACTGGTGAATTCTCCTCTGTACTACAGGGCTCACCGCATTGCTTTAGGTTTTTGTCACCTTGGGGTTTGACTACTGCCATGTCCTCTCCGTCAGCTGACAGAGGAAAACCCTGGAATAGTCAGCTAGTACAGACTGTGACAGCTTGTCTGTTTAGCAGTGCCAGCCACACAGAGCACATTATACGGATGCTCTGCGCACAGCTCTGCCTCCCAACAGTCATTCGAGGTGTTCATTTTCATTTCTAAAGCTCTCCGCGGCCCAGGACTTGTGAGTAAGTTATAAGACGTCCTCGTCCCCTGTCCTGGCAGTTAAGGCCTTTCACCAGGTAGCTAGCTCCTTCGCGAACTCCAAGTCTGAGGTCTTGGACTGTCCCACTCCATCTCATTTTCTGGCTTGGAAAGAACTCACTCTGTAGGTCTTCACGACACAGAATTTCCTTGAAAGTGTGGGCCCTTAATTTAGAGTCTGTAAAAATTGCTTATTTGCATAGAAAAAGATAGCGACTAGCAGAACAAGGTGATTTCTCCGTCCTCAACTAATGGAAATAGTATTTTAGCAGTAGATCTCTATTACAAAAATTACAAGAAAAATGAAATTAACAGAATAACCTCAAAACAGCTTAAATGTACCATAGTTCCTCATGGTTATCGTTCAGCAACCATTTATTAGATATTGAGTATGATTCAGATACTATATTAAAAACTGTAGACCTGCCACTGATTACATAAATCTGTACTGCTATTCAGTGGATAATTGTTACAAATACAAAAACAATAATATGGAAGTAGCAGTTTTTCCTTGGAAATATACAGTATGTTCTCATGTAAATTGTTGCTTTGGTAGAATATAAAATAAAGAGAGACATACATTTCTCAAGATTACAAACTTGCCTGGATTTTAAGCAAATAAAATATCTGGGAACTAATCTCCATGTGAGTAAGTGAAAGTAAATTAGCTGAAATATTCTTAACACACCATGCATACACGCAGTGCAGGTAAGTTTATCGTCAGAAGCACCGATGAGCGGAAAACTAGAGCTTAGAGGGTGCTCCACCACAGGTCCGCGCCCCGCACTGGAATCTCCGGAAAAGGAGGTGCAGGAGGACCAAAGAGTACGTTTCCCTAAGCAGAATCCAGCACAGCTGGAAGGGACCCGGGCTTTTCTGCTCCCAAACACTAGTTCATGAAAAGGCTCTACATTTATCAACAAAAAATAGGTTTTAAAAAAAATGGCGGAGGAAGCTGCCGTGGCAGAAATGCAATGTCACCACGTACGTGTTTGATGACCACAGAACTGTGTTTCTTTCATCAGAAGGGGTGACAGTAAAGAGAGTTTTCACCTGCTGCTGAGATGACTTTTGCAAAGATTATAACTTTAAGACGGAGACAAGTTGCATCAATAAAAGCAAATTTTATTTCAATACATTTTAATCATTACAAGTCTGTGAAGTCACCGTACAGTGAAGGAGCCCCAGGTCTGCTCTGGAGCCCTTGCCCTGCTGGCTTTGGTCACCTCCCTGTCACTCTCTGTCGTTCCTCGTGGCTCTCTCCGTTTGGTAGCCACAACAGGCATGCAGGTGCTTGTCTGAGAAGGGTCTGTGACTGCTGCAGGAGTGACGGCGACGTACCGCCGAAATCCACCCACGACGCTTCCTGCCGGGGGCCAAAGCACCCTCGTGCGTCTCCGTTCAGGTGTCACGCTTTCCATGTTAATGCTGACATGGAAGAACCTGAGTAAGAATCCTGGTTTCAACGGCAAAACCGTGACTTTTGTGTAGCACCGCATGAGGAGAGGTGACAATACGACTGTGTGTGTGAGGATGCACAACTTGGGACTCCCTCTGTGGCGGAGTCGGTGACCTCTGCGCCAGCCTGTGCTTCGTTGGCGCCCCGTTTGGGCTGTGACGCGGAGCAGGGACTCCCCGACGGCAGACGCGCACCTTGAACACCTCTCAGGTATCCGGGTTTCTGGGCCCTGTGCTGACCCACCTCGAAATTCACGTGGATTTCCGATGTGAAGCGGACCAGGAAAGGTGCATTTGACATCTGTGAGCTCACTTCGCGGACGAGGGGGTTGGGACAGGCCCACCACCGAGGCCCACGCAGGTGCTTGGTGGCCAATTAGAGACCCTGTCTTTGATCAAAGACCTGTCACAGGAAAGAAAGCAGCACACCGGGGTGTCAGATGGCCGAGTTCCTGGAGGCAGCGAGTGAAGGTTGCGGTGCCCTTGGGCATACAGCGGGGAGAAGGACCTGGGGACGGGAGGCCGAGGTGCCCCGGTGTCTTCGGGACCCGCAGGCCAATCGCAGCAGGAGTCCTGGAGTTGACGAAGTGCCGAGGTGCCGGGGAGCTGGGGGTGCCCTCGTGCCAGGCGTCCCTGGGAACCCCCGAGCATGGAAACAGCCCCTGCGGGCCGCCTCCGATGATTTCGGTTCTGCTGCAAAACCCGCACCGCTCCTCTGGGCTCTGAGAGTCGGTGGGATGGTGAGGCAGAACGCAGGGGACCCCCAGGCCTGGGCCCCACCAGGACACGGGCCGCCCCGGGCTGAAATCCCTCAGAGCCAGGAGGGGACCAAAAATGTCCCCCACCCAGGAATCCTGCAGGTGCACCCGCTGGGCCATCCCAGCGGCTCGTTGGCCCGCAGGACCGTTGTCCCTGCTGGTACCGGCCCGGTGTCCGGGCGGGGACTGCACCCGGACTGAGCCGGCCTCATGACCCTGCTGTGAGGCCTCCGTCCCTCCGCTGGGGCTGTGTCCCACCTTCCAAGGTGGGGACCCCCTACCCTGCTGATTCATTTCTCGTACGGCTCTAGCTGTTTGCTCCAAAAGACAGTTTGGATTCGCTGGTGCTCTAAGGGAGCAGGACGGTCACAAGAAATGACGCGCCGATCCGCTCTCCTCCCCGGGCCACAGCGCACGCTCCTCCTGCTGCGCACGATCGTGCCCAGGGAGACCCCAGCCCGGCCCCCCGATGCACAAAATGCCATGTCCCCCAGGCAGCACCCAACATGAAAAAACCCATTTTCATGTTGTCTGTGTGTTTAGTACAAAGCCCTGGACGCAAAGCGCTGTCTACGAGAACGTCACTGAAACGAGAGCCGTAGAAGCGAACATGCGCTTCGATTTTTAATGAGACATCATTGACGTAGAACATTCTACTAGTTTCCAGTGCACAAGACAATGATTTACTATGTGGGTGTGCTGCTCAGTGGCCCCCACAGTGGGTCTAGTTGGGAGCCATCATCAGACACAGTTACAAATATTTTTGTGTGATTAGAGCGTTTCAGATCTACTGTCTTGGCAACTCCCACATATATGATACACAAGAGAAACGGTAAATAAATCGATAATAAAGCATATCCAGAGAGGTTAAGCAAATCCTTGTGATTTAGTTTCACAACTTTAATCTCTAATGGAAATTCATAATGGCTAACGTTTTTAGAGAATTTATCCATGTGTCAGGAATTGTGTTGAGCAGTTTACATCCCTTATCTATTATTATTTGTAAAGTGCTATTGGGAGGGATTTATTATATACACAAATCTTGGCCAAGGTCACACAGCTGCCTGTCTCGGATTTGAACCCAGACAGTCAGGTGAGAGAGGCTATTTTAAATCATTTTAATGCACAGCTCTGTATTTGATAGCGTAGCTCCCATATCAGTTTAATTAGTATTTTTAACCAAGAGGCAATGCTTTGTTTTCGATATTAGTAGCTTTCACCACAATGAGCACCCATTTCACTGGCTTCCCTGTTTGGTCTTTACGCTTCCTTTCATTTGGGGACCCATGCACGATTGCGCCCTTGTGGGAAAACGATCCAAGGAGGCAGCAGGGAAGATCAAAGGCCCCCCTCACCTCGCCCTGCACATTCTCCGCTGAGAGACAGCACATGTTGCAGTCCTGACCTGCGCCCCCCAGGCCTCTTGCTAAGGGCTCACAGGCCCCCACGAGGAGCATTCCGTGACACATGGTTCCACCCTGCTCATCCCCCAGGGGGCTGGCCAAGAGGCGGACGCTGTACACGTAGAAGCAGCGTTTTCATGGAACCAGAGTTCTACGACGCCCACTCGTCCAATACGGGTTTTTAACGATGATTGACGCTAGACGGCCTTGTGAGCGGGTGTGAATCTTACATATGTTTTTTAAGCTGTCGGATAGGATTTCATAATTGGGATGCACTCTGTTTATTGAATTCTCCTCACCTACCATAGGGGATCTTCACTTTTGCTATTATAAACAATTCTGAAAGTGACCTGCTTATACACATTGCTACTTTATACACAAGTGAGTCTTCCTTTAAAATAGATTCCTAGAAGTGCACTAGCTTAGTCCAAGCGTGCGTGTGTAACATGTATGTGTACGTATACTCACATCTACATATATACAGGAGACTCCGTTAACTGGCACCCATGCAGGACACAGATGTGTTCTTTCTTTGATACTTTCGTCCGTTGCTTGAGAGTGCCCATTGCTTGAGTTCCAGTTAACGGAGTCTACTGGACACACATACATAGCTTTCTAAAGTGTTAATACTTACCCCTCAACTGGCCTTCTAGAACTTCTACCCTCTATACTCCCACCAACACGGTAATGACAGTGCACAGTTTTCTGTGTTCTTGTAAACACTAAATTTAATTAATCATAGGGTTTTGGTTTCTGTTTTAGTTTTTACCAATATGATGGGAAATTATATTTGATTATTGTTTTAGTTTCCATGTTTCTGAATACTGGGGAGGAAATCTATCTTTATTGGTAAAATAGAAAGTTTTTCATTTTCTAACGCCATGCATTACTAGATATGATCCAGACAATAGGTCAGGTAGTACAGTGATTTCTTTCACACGTTGTATACTTTGCCAATGGTTAAACAGGAAGAGGTTTAGGTAAACTGCAGATTTAGAGCTTCTCTTCAAAAACGAGATCTGCTGCTCAGCCTACATGCTTAGTGGCACCTTACACAACAGCAGGCAGTGGCCACACCACCGGAGGGGGTGCGCCTTCTCCCCTCTGCCCTGGGACACCGGGGTCCTCAGTACTATGTTTCCCAAAGCCCTGAGGCGGTTGGACTCGGCTGCCCCTGAGCTAACTTGTCATCTACTTTTTTAAACTGTTTTGCGGCGACGTTTGAATAGAGCCGAAGGAGTATTTCCATCACTGGCTGCGGGGTCTGAGTTTACCCCACGAGCTCAAAAAAGTTCTCTCCATGTACAAGACGTTCGCATACGTTTTCCTGTGGCTTGCACTATCAACAGCAAAGATGTTTTGTATCCCATATTGTGTCACATTTTGTAATAATTTTTTTATGTCATCAACGCCCTTAGATTCTAATTTATTTGTACTTAAATCTAGTTGATGACACTTAGTATGTTTTGAGTAATTTTTGTTAAAATTCAATAGAATGGTAAATTTATTACCATTTAACAAAATTAAAAATAATGCCATTTACATACAAAGTAGCTCAAAACATTATTATTAAATGCATAAAATAGGCAAAATATCAACTTTTTATTTTTTGTGGATTTTTTGACACATTTTGGAAACAAACTTGAAGTCAATTAATGCAGTGAGGGGGGGTATATGAAAACTTCCCTTGTTCTTTATTTTCTTCCTTAACCCAACAGGCCCTCTTCATTTGCAAAATACAAGTGGAAAGATGATTCTTTCCAAAAATTATATATAAATTTATCCATAGTTTAGAGCCATCCCTTTGAGTGTATTGAAAAGAATTAAATACAAATTGTTTTAATGTGTGACTAAATAGCATTCTATTAGAGTTTTTATTTCTGTGTATTAACAAAAATAGACTGATGCCAGATACAACTGTGACAATTGAATTAGACATTTTTAATGATTCAGTGTTTAAGCCTGATAATCCATTTTTAAAGTAACTGATACCAAAAAATTATTGTAACGGGTGGTTTAAATGCTCACGGACTGTCACGTGCAATATTATCTCCTTAAATAATTCCTTGGACAGTTGCCTCCAGAACCATTGTATGTTTTTTAAAACTACCACCTCCGTTTTGCAAAGAACAGAGCTGTGCTTATCTGTGGCATTTCATGTGCATGTCTAGTTCCTTCCATTTCCCCCTTTTTCTTATTACATATATGTGAGGCCTTTCCAAAAGAACAATCCAGCCATCAATGCCTCTATATTATATTTCCGGTCAGCCCTCGTACGTTTTAACAGTAAGAAAACCAATTTAAAATTCATTATATTTTTATGCAAGATTTGTGAGTTGGCAGTCCCATGTATATAGTCACCATCATGGCTACCTTGCACCATTTCTCATGGTGTGTTTCAATTCATTACTTATACATATTGATTAGATATCTATGGACTGGACCACGTCAGTTATGAAAGGGTAAACGAAGTAGACTAGCTTCCTGCCGCCACGTGACTGACCTTCACATAAGGAGGAGAAACTAGAAAACATATACCTATTGAATTAATTACTAGCTAATTAATGAGGAAAATAGTTGCACTCCTGACGAGTGCAAAGGGCCCGAGGAAGACACGGTGGTGTGAGGGGTGGGGAACGAACGCGAACCCACACTTCGCACATGGTTTTTCTCGTTACGGCTCATCTTTGGGGAGACCCCCGCGACAACGGGCACCCCCATTCTAGGAGGGGGTTTACGGAGCAGAGCGCGGGTCAGGGGGAGTGATGAGACAGAAGGGACCGGGGGACACGCCACGCGAGCAAGGAATGAAAGAAACGGTGACACGGAGACCGCGAAAGCACAGTCACAGGCGGTGCTCAGGTTCAGGTATCTGGAACGTCGTCGTGAGGGACAAGGAAGCGGACCCATTTCTTTCCCCCGTGGGAAGAACGGGGCTCGGAATAATAGGGGAAGGGGTGAAATGGATGTCTATCGGCTCTTCACTGCGTGCCCAGCTCTGTGCGGTTTCGCAGTATTTAACATTGTTGTGGTGCTCTTGGGGTTTCTCCTTTATCCTTCTGCATCGGGGCTCTGAGGCCCCTGAAGTTAGAAAACATGCTCAGATGCACACGGTGGTGCAGCTGAAATGTGGGCTTGGGTCTTCTGCAAAGCTCATGTGCTTCCTTCTACCTCTTGACATCCCTTGATTTGGGCTTCACGTAGAACGTAACTCTGTGACGTCTAACAGTGTCCCCCGTGGTGAACCGGGGGGCCGCCCCGCCGGGACTGCTGCGAAGCGGTATCGTGGGTGGCATCGTGCACCGTGCTGGCGGGACCGCTGAGGCCTGCATCCTGGGGGAGGCGGTCGGCACGAACTGACTGAGGCAGCCGTCACCGACAGCTCCCTGCACACGCGTCAGCAGCTCGGCCTACTGCAGGGCCCTGGTACGGCGTCGGCCCTGAGGGCTCGGGCCCCTGTGGCCTGCGAAGCCTGCCCGGGGAGCAGGAAGCCCTGAACGGGGTCGCCGGGCCTGCGTTCGTCACTGAAGGCGGGCGGGCAGGCCTCACAGACACACTTCACAGTTAGGACCGGGCCCGCCGGATTGCAAAGGCCCTTCCCATGGCTGCTCCCTTTTTTCTTTTCCTCCCTAAGGTGGCCATGACCTAGTGAAATCAAATCTAAACATTTCAGGCCAAGAGAGAAGGAAGAAAGTTTTTTGTGATAATGGACGCTTTGTTCTGACTCATTTTGGAAACGTGTGTTCCCATAGGAAGCCAGCAGGGCTCTTCCCATTTCACGTTGCTCTGAACGATCCACGACGGCTGCATTCCCACCCCAGGCAAAGCCATCCGACGGCCGTGGGACTTCTGTCTCCTAAGTGCTCCTTTCTTGGCGACAAAGCTTTAACCTACACCCTTTAAATCTTAGTTTCGAGCCTGCCGTGCGTTTTGAATTCAAATGCCAATTAAGTTTTTAAAGTGATTTCGAAACATCTCACTGTGGACTTGGACGCTCCCTGCTCAGTGGCTAAGAATGTCATAGCTGGATTTCGTGTGTGGACAAGTACCTTCCCATAGGTTTGAAACACATGTGCCATTCAGAGCACCCTGGGACTACTTTCAACTCGTCATTGGATTGGTTCAAAGAGGACACTCTTCAGCTTTTGCTACGTCTTTGGTAACATTGCTTTTGCTGACTTAGCTGCATGTTTGCGAGGCTAAGCAATCCTGGATGCTGCGGTGTTCTCCTTGTTACCCACGGAAGGCCTGCCTCACCCTCAGCCGTCCTGTTGCCTCCTTGGCCCTCTTGGCCGCGTACCCGAAGTACAATGAAATGGGCAACGCGGAGGCTGGGCCGCTCTCAGCTAAGGAGCTTGCACAAACTCATGGCCCAGGGTAACTTGGTTTGCTAATTTCTTAAAATGAGTAGTGCGAGTCTAAAATTTTTAAGTGTAATGTGGAAGAGGGGAAATTAAGGTGGTTGCCTTTAGTTCGACTTGAGTTTGGGAACCAGGCATTACAAAGGTCTACTAGAATCTAAATGAACATTAATTTAAAAATTAATGAGCAGGAGTCAGAATGGGGAGAGAAACCCTCAAAGATTTTCAGTGCATTTTTTGTACTTTCTACTATTTTCTAAACTTTAATTGGTGAGGGCATGTTTCGTCACACTTGCAAATGAGCCGAGATTCTATAAATTTTTCTTTTACACTAATTTTGCCTGCAAGGTGTACAGCTGTCGAATGTTTCATGTAACAATTTTATGCCATCAGCTCACTTACAATAGAAGAAAAATAGTATTCTCCTAAACCCAGCACACACACACACACACACACACGGGGTAATTTAGCAAAGACATGTTTCTGCAAAGGCTGTTAGCAATGTACCATGCTGAAATTCTTAGGATACAATGAAATACTTTTATTATTAATATTTATATTAAAACACTAACACTACATATATGAAAAATAAAGTCATATTACCATCCTCAAATATACACCAATAGAAGCAGTATCAATATGAATGAAGGTAGCATAAAGCTAAGAACAGCATTACTATTCATGCCGTGAACCCATGGTTCGTGACTGCTTACTAAGTGCTCTGTTAGGTCAGGGGAACACACTGGTGACTAAAATGCTCTGCAATTGGAAAGCTCACCTTCTAGCAGCACAGCCGACACAGACATGATGTCCAAACCCACGTGCTGTAACAGTGGTTCTCAAAGGACAGGATGCAGACCGGCACCGTGGGGTGGAAGTGTCCAGTTACAATACAAATGAGTCATGGAGATGTAAAGTACAGCGTGGACACTATAGTGAATCATGCTGTATTGCGTGTTTGAAAGCTGCTGAGAGAGCAAATCTCAAATCTGCCCGCCCCAAACGAGACCTGGTGGCCGGGTGCGATGACGGAGGGGTTGGCGAACCTTACATTACGGTTTCACAGCACAGGAGTGTATCAGTCAGTGCGTCGGGCGCCGTAAGCGGACGCCGTGCTCTCGCCAGCGACATCCCCATAAAGCCAGGAAAAGTTATCCTCACAATTCATGTGAGTTTTACATTCTTCATCAAAGGACAGCTGGCAATCGTATTTCCATTATTTACCGGACAATACAATTAAGGTTCCAGGGAAGGGAGCCCTGTTTCTCTCATGCCTTAAGACAACCCTGTCCCTCACCCCAAACCACACACACACACACGCACACGCACACGCATGCACGCGCACGCGCACATACACGCACACGCACACGCACGCACACGCGCACACACACGCGCACACGCACACATACACACGCGCACGCACACGCACACACACGCACACGCACATATGCGCACACGCACACACACAAGCACATATGCGCACGCACACACGCACACGCACACACGCACATATGCGCACGCGCACACACACACGCACACGCACATATGTGCACACACACACACACACACGCACACACGCACACATGCACATGCACACACGCACACACACACTTCGGCCTCAGAGATGACTTGCTGTTTAATTTGCAAGCACAGACCTACTCCTTGGCTTTGCGCTTGGCCGAAAGTCCTCCTCAAGGTGGCTTTGCCCTCTTGGGACTCTGACCATAGTCAGGCTTTTCTCACCTGTCCATGAACTTCCTTTCTAAGTGGACCCTCACTCCTTTGCTGTCCGTGCTGAAGGCCGTGGCCCCGGACCACCGTCTTTAGACAAAGAGCCCCGTGTTTCCGTTGTACCCACAGCTCAGTGCCTTCTTCCTTTCCCCAACGTGTACCTCACCGCCCCTCACCCTCCTGCTCACGCTTTGGGTCTGTTCTTTTACTACAGTTCCGTTTCGCCTGGCGGGGTCATAACATTCATCGGGGGTCTCTCCTTTGATGATTTCTCTTCAAGTGCTTCCTCTGCCCTAATTGCATGACATTTCTTTTTTAACGTTTATTTTACATTTTCGCCGAATTCAAAGTCGAGTGAATTTTTTACATTGCCTTTCTGATACTCTGTGTTTTTCCAGCCCATTTTAATGCCCTGATCATTGGCGAAATTAGGCCTTTCCCAATCCATCTGGCACGGACCTCTGGTGGACTAGACGTGAAGGGTGCTGCGGGTTAGAGCTGCCTGCCGTAGTGTTAGAGGGGGAGGCCTCGTCCACCTTCACATCGCATGTCTTCCTGGGCTCCCTAAGTCCTACTTTTTATTTCCCCCACGTAAACCAAGAGTGCTCTGATCTTATCAATGTTTGCATCGATTTGGCTTCCCTGACTTGTTTAGTTGGTTGGTTGCTCACTTTTTATTAACTTTTAAAATCTGGATAATAAATCCGCAGAATGGGACATAGTTTTACTGTCTCCTAGGACAAACTGCTTAACTTCTCTGCGCCTTAGTTTTCCCTGGAAATGGCAAATAACATCCAGTTCACCGTATTCCAGAAGGACGGAAGGAAACGCACCACGCTTACTGCCTGGCAGAACCTGAGTGTTCAATAGCTGTTAGTTTCTTTCTGGAAAACAAAACAAAACACATTTTTTTCCAATGGGGTTTTTTTTTTTTTTTTAACATAGAATATTTAGATTCCAAGAAAGTACCTTTATCACTACCTTCAAATGACTTTCATAGATAGCTTTATGTTCCTAATATTTATCTTTTAAAATAACTGGAAAAGAGAAAAACCACAAGATTTTAAAATTAATTTCAAACCTATTAGGTTTTTTTTTTTTTTTTTTAACACATAGCTATCAAAGGTCCAGATGGGCACCATATGAGTTGATGAAAATGTTTTGATAAAAGCCTTTCTTTTTAGTCTATCATATCTTAAATTCAAGGTTACTCTTATACAGCTGGTATGTATTAAATATAATATTTTGAGTTATATCAAAAATGGTTGGTGTAAGAAGTATGGAAATTTAAAGAGGATTGGGAACATTTTCTCTGAAGACACAGTAATGTTGAGATGGAATATTTGTATTTCTAGAGCATCTCTTTAATATGGACAAGATAACACAGTTAGAGGAAAATATTTGGGGGAGTATATTTTGCCCGAAATGCAGACTTTTGTGCATGTACAATCTGTTTGAAAACAAACAAATAATTCTATAGCACATACCGGTAAGAACTGTCCTTCTTTAAAAATACTCGGTGGGGCAGAAGCGGAGACCTCAAATGAGAAAAAATAGGAATTCATCTAGAGAGCTCAGGGGAAGCCATGGTGACAGAGATCCTCAGTTCTATGTCCTTCAGTCATTCCCTCTCCTCTCTCCTCTCACAGAACCCTCAGGTGGCTTGGCAACGTGCTCAGCTTCAGTGAAGCCTGTCGTGCACAGAGTGCCCTCACTCCCCACTCTTCCTGAGCTAATGGTGGCATAGCTTGGAGCAGTGAGTCATGAGGGGACCTTTGTGGGGACCTTGGCCATGCTGTTCTTTCTCACACGAGGCCCCGGGGTGACCGTGATGACACTGTCCCATCGCCTCTTTGCTTGCCCTGCACAGGAGCACAAGGCCTGGAGGTTTTGCATCCATTTTGCAAGCGTAAGGTCACAAACAGAGGGAGAACAGTAATCACACCCAGCATGCTAGAACAACAACCAAAAAAGTGTCTGGGTCACGGATAACATGTTTAAGTCGTTGGGACACCCCTGAAGTTAAGAATCTTCACGTGTCTTAAGGTTCAGTAAATGTTCTTAAGGGTCAAAACATTGTTGATTAAAATATGGTACTGTGTTCAAGCAAAGGAATTCCTAAGCGACACAAAAGTTTTCTTTTCGTTTTGGGGGTTTGTTGTAATTGTTGCTGCTGTTTTGTTTTGCTTTGTTTTGTGTTCTACAATGTAATGTAAGCGCAACTGTTTGAGGAAGATAAAATTCAGTCTGCCCTAACACCCAAAGTCAGAAGCAACCCAAAGAGTCATCAACAAGTGAATGAGGAAGAAATTGTAATGTATCTCTGTTCAGTAGAATACCACTCGGCATTAAAAAGAACAACTATGGGTCCACGTGACACGGATAAGCCTCAAAATTATTAAGCTGGTGAAAGAAGCCCGAAACGACAGGCGGTAGAAGCCAGTGCATATGAAGCTCTAGGACAAAACAAACTAACCGGTAACCTGCTTGGACATGAAGAAATAAGCAGTAACTGTGTTTAATACGGAAACGAGAGGGTATTTTTTTCTTACTTTCCAGGACATAAACCAATTGACTGTCGCTGGCTGTGCCAGAAGTCATCTCCCTGGGCTTTGTTACAATCCAGTATCTCCTCTTCAAGTTTTTGGCTTTCTATGTTGGACACACACACACACACACACACACACACACACACTATTATTATTATTAAATTTGTTGGGGTGACATTAACATTACATATATGCTTCGAATGTACAATTCTGTAATCCATCGTCTGAGTGTTGCTCTGTGTGCTCACCACCCAGAGTCAGTGCTCCTTCTGTCACCTTGTATTTGCCCCCCGCCCCCTCCGGTAACCACCAAACTACTGACTGTGTCCATGAGTTTTTGTTTCTCTGTTGCTTTCAGTTTTATATCCCACATGTGAGTGAAGTCCTATGGTTCTTGACTTTTTCTGTCCGACTTCTTTCGCTTAGCATGATGGTCTCAAGATTCATCCATGTTGTTGCAAATGGCAGTGAGTCCTCCTTTATTATGGCTGAGTAATATTCCACTGTGTATGTGAACCACATCTTCTTCATCCAGTCGTCTAGCAAAGGACACTTCGGTAGTTTCCACGTCTTGGCCACCGTGAATAGTGCTGCACTAGGGCACGTACATCTTTACAGATAAATGATTGCAGATTTTGTGGGTAAACACACAGAAGAGGAATGGCCGGGTCGTATGATAATTTTATTCTTAATTTTTTGAGGAAGCGGCATACTGTCCTCCTTAGTGGGTGTACCAGTTTGCACTCCCACCAGCAGTGTGCGAGGGGTCCTTTTCTCCACAACCTTCCCAGCATTTGTTGTTCCTTGTCTTGTTGGTGACAGCCATTCTGACAGGTGTGAGGTGGTACCTCATTGTGGTTTTTGATTTGCATTTCCCTGATAGCTAATGAGGACGAGCATGTTTTCATGTATCTGTTGGCCATTTGTGTGTCTTCTTGGGAGAAGTGTCTGTTCAAGTTCTCTCCCTATTTTTTAATTTGATTGTTTGTTTGTTTTGTTGTTGTTGAGTTGTATGAGTTCTTTACATATTTGGGTTATTAGCCCTTTATTGGAGCCACTGTTTCCAAATATCTTCTCCCATTTGGTTACTTGCCTCTTTGTTTTGATGACGATTTCTTTTGCTGTGCAGAAACTTTTAAGTTTGATATTGTTCTATTCATTTGTTTTTGCTTTTACTTCCCTTGCCTTTGAGGTCAAATTCATAAAAATCCTCCCTGAACCCAAGGTCCGTAAGTTTGGTACCTGTGCTTTATTCTGTGCCATTTATTGTTTCCGGTCTTGTGTAACTCTGATATGTTTTGAGTAACTTTCGGTATGTGGTGACAAATAGCCATTTCATTCTTTTGCATGTGGTTTTACAATTTTCCCAGCACCATTTACTGAAGAGTATTTCTTTTCTTATTGTCTGCTTTGGCTCTTTTGCCAAAAATTAACTGCCCATATACAGGTGGGTTTATTTCTGGGTCTTCAGTTCTATTCCAGTGGTCTGTGTGCCTGTTTTTCTGCCAGTACCATGCTGTTTTGATTATTGTTGCTTTGTAGTACAGATTGGAGTCAGGGTGTGTAATATCTCCGGCCTTATTCTTTTTTCTCAGCATTGCTGTGGCTATTTGGGGTCTTCTGTGATTCCATACAAATCTGATGATTATTTGTTCTACAAATTTATTTTCAGATAATAAGCTTTTATTTTGGTTGATATAGGAGCTTCTATCCAAGTAATAGCTCTCTTCTCTTTTCTAGGTGTTCTTCAAATGTCTCCTTGGTAAATAAATGAAAAAATTTAAACCCAGTCTATAAAGATTAAATCTGATGAAGTAGACAGTTTACTTTAAATAAGTATAATATTACCAAAATTACCTAAGTTACTATTTAAGCATCAATAAATTAAACACCCAGAAATCTACCAAAATCAAAATCAGTAATTAAAAACTGAAAATAGATTTTTTTTAATAAAGAAAATGTCAGACTACACAGAAAAAAGAAGTATTAGTAATACACTTTCCTATTGTGTTTTTAAAGATATAAGGTAATATCACTAGATAAATACTTTTTCAGTAAACTGTTTATACTGGTTTTATGGTAATCTCAAATCTCTCTAATTGAGGTAAACCATTATTCATGGTGAATACTTTTGTTTCTATTATTATTATTCAAGAAAACAGTGTGCAAAAATTAACATGTTCAATCATCTCTGTTTTTACATGCTTTTCTCAGCATTTATTGAAGAAATTGCAGTCTATGATTGGCAAAAGATAGTGACACCTAATCCGTTTAATGGCTATGCATTGTAAAGAAAGAATTCGCTTAAAACACTTTGGATTGAGTCTGCCCTACCAAATCGTGCAGGCCTCTCGGATCTCATCTTATGCATAGTCCCTGAGGTGTATGAAGAGAAGGAAATGGACCCCAATGTCCTATATACTCACGTCAAGATGATCTGTTCATGCCAGTGGGTGCCCTAGGAAAAGGCTTTGCTTTAGAATGAGCAAGGTAACGAAAGTGAAGTGCCCACTGCAAAGGCCCACCCTCTGCAGCCCAGGATGGTCTCAGGGAAGCACTTCCTGAGGTCCTGCTATAGAAGAGATCAGGACCAATGGGCCTGTTTCCACAGGTGTGATCAGCACATGTTTTCTCTGCCAGCTAAGTCAGCTCCTGACATGGGAAGAATCTTTCTGAAGCGTCAAATCCTGGATGAACTTGATTATGGTAGAAGTGAGGACTGTCCTCAGATAATCAGGGTAAATGTCACGATAGGTGCTAAGCTCTATCCTACACGATATGAGGCAATGCAAAAGCAAGGTCATCTATGGGAAGTTCGACCCCAGACTATTCTAGAGGGGTCGAGTTCGTTAGCTCTAGTATAAACCTTTGGGAAGAAGTCAACCCTTAGGAAGCTGACAGAAAGGTGGCTGGGTTTGCCTGTGGGCAGGGGTGGGGGTGGTGGCGGTGGTGGCGGCTGGAATGGAGGGGCAGTCTTCCAAGAAACAAGTATGCCCAGCTTCAGTTTAGGTTGCAAGTTTGCAGAGGTGAAGTGTTCCAGAGGTGAGCTGCTCAACATGCAGAGAATAAAAGCACCGAGGACATGCATGCTGCAATGCAAGAATTTTAGGAAAGAGCTTGGATAGCCAGCCACTCTGTTTCCTGAGGCCCTTAATGAAAAGACTCCAAGAAATACCATTTCATAACCAAAGTCCATTCCTAACTTCCTTCTTTGGGAAGAATCTTGGATTAGTGGGCGACCTCTAAGCCCCCATTCCACCAAAGGTTATGCCTCTAAGATGTTAAATATTGACAGACAAATAATGTGGACTCAAAAAATATTTGCTGAAATTGAACTGAGTTCAATTCAGGAAGTAAAAGGGTCTATATTTTATGACCACAGGTTATCTGATTCTCACAAACAGCTGTGTGAACTTCCTTTCCTTTGAAAATCTTACATTTGCTCACCACATTTTCCTGCTAAGATCTGCGAGGTAGAACTCATCTTACTACCACATTTTAGAGGTCAAATTGCCCTTCCATGATTAATTTTGGAGTGCTGTTTTTCTCCCCGATATTATTTTGTCCCAATAGAGAGTTTGTCTGCCTCTTATCTAAAGATAAATTACATGAATGCGATTGCATATAGACTCGTGAGCTAATGAACATGGAGTTTTACTTAACAGATATTCGATGTTTTTTCCTAGTAAAGATACTTCATGATTTATGATCCTAATGACCTAGTTGCTTGAAAAACTATCAATGAGTTTTCTTCAATTGGTTAAAATATCATACATTCCTTTCACCAGTTCAGACATCTTTGTCTTTGATCCTGATTCACAGAATTTAGTGAGGAGGTGGAAAAGAGGATTGTTATAGAAGATGAATCAACAACACGACGGACAAAGGATCATAGAAGTAATGAAAAGATTTTTTTAACTTCAAAATATAAGTCAGAAAATGTGAGGATCTTTGGATAGGGAAATGACATCTTGCTTTAGCAGAAATGTATCTGTTCAATATATTGGATATATTCTTAAGAGAGGAACCATATTTATTTATGATCACAAACATGACGACAATATTCTGTATGATAGTCTCCTGAAATAAACTCAATGATGTACTTGACGTTCACAGTTACTTAAAAATACCAAAGTAAGTAAATAATTAATATATGCACATCGCATACTCTTACGCTATGAAAATCATTTGAAGTACCTGTTTTATTTTGTTAACTTGTTTAAACCCACAAGGCAATCTTGGCATAATGAAAATTGATTATGTAAAAAATACTATCAGGATTCAGAAATTGGATTTCTATGGTTTTCTACGACTTTAACATTTTAAGAGATCAACTGAGCACAACACTGTTACTTTGGGATTTTGTAATATGAAGACAGAGGGCACAATTATGAGCAGGTTAGGCAACCCATTGGTCTTAGTATGCTTATTGTGATTCCATAAACACATACTATTGACTCGCTAAGTTTTGCTGAACTAATTTAGCACTTGCTTTGACCTCTACTCCACTACTGTTAACTGTGCTATAAGCTGATTAGGAAAACCTCAGGAGACAATGATTGTTTCTGATAATTCAATATGAAGTGAGAATCTAGTCTTACTTTATGAGCTCACAGTTTGTTTTTATTCATTTACCTGGAATAAGACCGAAATGCTTTAACAGTTATACTGTTCAATATAATCAAAGTGTAAAAAGGTCTTTTACCTGTATAATTTTTGTTTCTAGTGGCAAATTTAGGAAGATGCCAAGTTAAAATAGATTATGTTGCAAGTAAGTTGTCTAAAACTTGGAATGTATTTTCTCAAAAAACAATATTGTAAATAATGTCAGGTACCCTGCTGGCTCATTAAAGGTACTTACCATTTTTTATTTGTAGCATTAACAAAATGTAGAATACCACTCTATTTAGTGAATAAAATGAGAAGTAAAGTTGAAACGTAACTTTCTATTTAACTTATGCTTGAGACAAACTCTTTTTTATTAGAGGATGCTGATCGGGGTACTAAATTTACGGCAATTCCAAAAGGCACTTTGTGGCACTGTCTTTTCAAACATAAATTTTAAAATAGTTGTTTAATAAATTATTTATTTTTTCCAATTATAAAGTAAGAAAACTTCATTGCAAAAAAATCTAAAAGTGTGAAAAGCAGAAAGGAAAAAGAAATCACCTGAAATTCTGCTACTGAAATATAACCTTGTTTATCATGTTTATATTAATTATCGACTGCTGCGTGACTTGTTTGTACCACACATTTGTGCTTTTGTCCAAAGAGTATATGTTTTCTGAGGCTGTTATTTGGTGAATTAGGAATTTTTAATTGAAGATGGATTCTTATATTGAAGTTATCATCCCAAACAAAAACACAAAGCTACATTGTTTGCTCATTTCAGCCTGAAGAAATACTTTCCTTCATGTCACTGCAGCCTGGATATGTCTCTACGGTGTGGTGTATTGAAATTCAAGCTTTATTGAAATAATGCACTTACATGTCTTCTGTCTCTCACTAGAATGTAAATTCTGGGAAGGGATCTAATCTTATACATCTTTAGTCTCAGAATACCTACCACAGTACTTAGTATATAAATATTTGTGGAGCCATTAAACCATGCAGCTGGGAATTTGAATGCCGGATTGAATGTACTTTTACATCTTTCTGCTAAGTTCTTTCATATGAAAAAATTAATGAAAATCTTCAGTTACAACTATTTTAGCCCGATGATTGGGTAGCAAAGCAGACTTAAAGATTTGCTGTGAATGATACACAGCTAAAATCATGTCTGACAACATTCTGACCAAATATATTTAACATGCAAAATATATTTCTCTGGGGCATGACATTCATTCATTCATTCATTCATTCATTCATGCTGAAAACGATAGTTAAATAGCTCCTGTTTGTTCGACATTTTTACCGTGTCAGACTAGAGAACTTAAGATTGAACTCCTCTGGCTAAAGGGAAGCTTGGCCTGATTCTAAATGACACGTGTTTAGAAAACAGTGAGGAGTATGGAGGTTATTGAAAAGTTATCCAGAACGGCCAAGGAAGAGGGGACAAAGGCTTGGGGAAAGGCAATGACCATGTGTGTGGACAAAACAGGACAATGGCCGATGACATAGTAATAAGGAACAAAACCCGATTATCTGTGAATGGGAGAAGGTGGAGGAGGGAGCACTTAATTACTTGTATCTTTTGGGCTTTGGGAAGTGGGTGGACTAAGCTATTATTAACTGTAACCAGGAGGCAAAAGGAGTAGCTGGCCACGGAGAAAAGAGGGCAAGCTGGTAGCTTCTCACGTTTTAAACGGCGCCCTCATTAAGCAACGGATCAAAGCGATTGGGAGCGAAGGAGAGACATGTTTTGGAACTTGTGATTGTGAGGGTGCTGACGAGGGTGGTGGCGGAGGGAGGAAGAGAGAGAGAGAGACGCAGAAGGAGCATGCACGGGAGGAACAGCAGGTGGGGCAGGAGGAGAGGGAATGACAGCCGTGACGACCAGCCATGGGGACATCCCTTGGATGAACTCCGAGGGCTCCTGAAGCCAAACTAGAAGTCTATGCTGATGCACGGTGTTGATACAGCAGCTTTTTGCTCAGTGTTACGTTTGCTCAGGGAGCTTTGTGTCAGCCTTTCTATCTCCACAGTGCAGGGGTGCAAACTGCTGCTGAGGTCGTGGCTTTTGCCCCCCAGAGTCCCTGACGATCACCAACCCTGGGCAATGTCACCAACAGTGGTTTGTGTTCGCCAACTTGCCATCAGTTTTCCCATGATGGACACTTGGTTCAGCAGCGATGGCCCTCTCCACGCCGTGGAGGGAACACCAAGACTCTAACGGCATCTTCTCCAGAGAAGCAAGTCCGGCTTTTCTTCCTCTGGGGGATTACAGTGCGCGTGACGCGGTGTTACCCGGCCGAGACTGCCGGGACATCCAAAGGTATTACCGTCACCCGGCCCCGCCAGCGCTGCCCAACAGGAAGAAAGTGCAAATACGTGGGGGGGAGGGTGCCTAAGTGCCACCTGTGGGGGGTGAGGGCGGCGGAGACAGGAAATGGTTCAGCAGCAGTCGTCGGGCTGTTACTCTCCAGCGTTGGTACCCAGAGCGTTATTCCCCAGTGTCACTCCCCAGTGTTACTCCCCAGTGTTACTCCCCAGAGCATTAGTACCCGGAGCATTAGTACCCAGAGCATTAGTACCCAGAGCGTTACTCCCCAGAGCGTTAGTAACCAGAGTGTTAGTACCAGAGCGTTATTCCCCAGTGTTACTCCCCAGAGCGTTACTCCCCAGAGCATTAGTACCCAGAGCATTAGTACCCAGAACGTTACTCCCCAGTGTTACTCCCCAGAGCGTTACTCCCCAGAGCGTTAGTACCCAGAGTGTTAGTACCAGAGCGTTACTCCCCAGTGTTACTCCCCAAAGTGTTACTCCCCAGAGCGTTAGGACTCAGAGCGTTAGTACCCAGAGCGTTAGTGCCCAGAACATTACTCCCCAGACCGTTACTCCCCAGAGGGTTAGTACCCAGAGTGTTAGTACCCAGAGCATTACTCCCCAGACCATTACTCCCCAAAGCGTTAGTACCCAGTGTTACTCCCCAGAGTGTTAGTACCCAGAGCATTAGTGCCCAGAGCGTTACTCCCCAGAGCGTTACTCCCCAGTGTTACTTCCCAGAGTGTTACTCCCCAGCGTTGGTACCCAGAGCGTTACTCCCCAGTGTTACTCCCCAGAGCGTTAGTACCCAGAGAGTTACTCCCCAGCGTTAGTACCCAGAGCATTACTACCCAGAGCGTTAGTACCCAGACTGTTAGTACCCAGAGCATTACTCCCCAAAGTGTTACTCCCTAGAGTGTTGCTACCCTGAGTGTTACTCCCTAGAGTGTTACTCACCAGCTGGGTAGCCCAGCTCCCACCTCGGGACCTGAGCTGTGTGCCGCTCAGAGTGAAGGGACTGGACTAGCCTATCGAAGTTTGCTTCGGCTCCAGCGTTTCCTAACAACTTGGAGACACACAAATGCTAGGACTAATCGAATGGTAGCAATAGCAACCCAAACCAGGGCTCTTTCCTCAGGCAACTCACCACATTTGCATCAGTGTTGGCAGGAAGTAAATAGCAGGGATTAGACAATTAACTATGCTTACTCTTATAGGGATCGATTTCCTCTCAGGAAAATCTGGGTTCTATTAATGCAAAGCAGATGAAATGGTCTTTCGTGTGGATCAAAGCTGGTCAAATACAGACAGTATCGTATGAGTCGACGTATTTCTAGGGAATGTCTTACCAACATGAATGAGCTGCTACGTTTTATTTTAATTATTTTCTGGAAAGTGGGAATTTTGTAGTCAAGTCCCTAACACAGGAAGGGGTGTAACATAATAGATAGTGTGAGATCCTTAAAAATTAGCTCTGATGTAAGTACTGCTCAACTGGAGTGTCCTGTGGAAAACATGGGGTCTTCCTTGCTTGAGGGGGGCTGTTGGGATTCTTTATCTAGTAGGTAGGTGTCCATATACATTTGGGTATGGCCTTTCTTGGCAAGATTCTATCCCCGAACAATTGATCTTTTGTCTCCGTAGTGAGACCAGCCAGAACTGGAACCTGATGGAAACTGCCATTTAATCTATCCTTTAAGACACAGCCAACCTCTTAGCAGAGATACGCGGGGTTTGCACGCTTCAGGTTTGGGTATGCTAGCCAAGAACTAGGTTACATTCAAGAGAGAATTAGGGGTCCATTACTCATCCCAGGACCGGGTGGCCCTGCCCTTGGGGCTCAATCATTCCTATCAGCAGCCTACAAAATAGAAGGGAGGGGAGAGGCGGGTAAAAGTCTGCAGTCTTGCCGCTGATTTGAAGAGGCTTTTTCTGGAGCCCAGCAGGGTGGAGTATTTATTTTTTTCTGAGGATGAGGTGACTAGAGAACCGACGTAGAAAATGGATTTATGAAGACATGTATTTTTTTTTTTTGCTTCAGGATGCAGGTGGATTTTATAACATAGGGTATATGTTATAAAATTTTATAAAATGTGATTAAAATACTTAAAATAAAAGTATAGCCTGTGATTTAAAACAGAAACAAGTTGAGGAAACTCATTAAGATTTTTTATAGGTCCCAAATTTTGTAGTCCCAAAGCTCAACGACAGATGGTGGTGTAACTCCACCGATGTTGGAATCTCTTCCTTCAACTGGACGCTGTCACTTAGATTACCCTGCACTTGACTTCGGGGAAACCAGACTTTTCTCTTTTTCCTAAAGTGTGTCTGGTAGGGGCCTGGGAATCGGAAGAATGTCTAAAAGGAGTCTGTTTATTTGCTCATCTTCAGAAAACTGCCGTGGACTTTAAAAATACGAACCTGATATATGACGGTTCTTCTGTGTGAAAGGGAAAATATTGTACCTTGAAATTAAAGGAGACTTGTTCCAGGCTATCGACCTGAAGTGAATAATACGACTTTGAAGACGGTACTTCTCATAGAAACAAAACTTTAAAAAAACCCCAAACCTGTCCCTTCCCCGTTCCCCCTGCCCTTCTCTCTCCCGTCAGTTAAATTTTAAATTGGTGACAATTACGCCAATGCAACGGCGCAGAAAAAGCAACACATAATTGTTGTCCGACTCAAAGTTTGGGAGGAAACAGACCTAAATGTGCGAATACTTATATTTTTATAACAAATAACTAAAATCCCAAGCGGTTCGCTCGGAGGAGCCGGGAGCCCACGAGTCCAGGCGTGTCACTGGCGTCGTCACTCTCCGTCCCCCCGGCCTGCCTTAATGCCACTTGGGGTGGTTTATTTCGCACAAGACACGCCGGCCGGGACCATCTCAAACGAATTTCTCTTCCGCTTGGACCGTCACCGAGCCCTGGCTCGGAACTTGTTGATGTGCGGTTTCCCCGAACCAGCAGCTCGCCATCAAATACGTTTTCGCGCGGGAACTTGGAAGTCCACGTGGTGACAGTCCTCAATTAGCCGGTGGCCCCGTGTCCCGTCCCCCCCGGACCCGCCTCGGAGAACTGCTGCAGACGCACGTGCGGCCGAGGAGCGGGGCGCGGCGCCCCCAGGGGCTGGCGCGGACCCGGACGGGCAGCCTTCCGTCTCCGGGCGGCCGCGGTCCGGGGCGCAGGCCGGGGGCCGGGGCGCACGGTTCGTTCGCCGCCGGCCCTGCGCGCTCTGCCCTCGGCGGCGGAAGCCCGCTTTTCCTATGATTAGGTTTGAACTTTTTGGGGGGTGGGGGAGGCGGTGAGCACGCAGCGAGAAGCCCCGGCCGGCCCCGGCGGCGGGCGGCGCGGCGAACAAAGCGCGCAGTGTTTCGGGGCCCGGCCGGGGCCGGGGCCGGGGCCGGGGCGGGGGCCGGGGTGGGGGTGGGCCAGGGCGAGGCGCTGCAAATAAATATGTTTTACGGCCACCCGTCCGCACCCCGCGTGCCGCCGGGCGGGGTCTGCAGCGCGGCCCGCAGCAGGGACGGGGGGGGGGGGCGGCGCGGGGAGGGGAGCCCCGGGCCTGAACTCTCACCTCTCGAACCCCGGCCCAGCCGATGGGCGGCAAGCGGTCCTGGCACCACCCGCGTTCCCACCTCCCCGGGCGGCTTCCCCGCGGGGGCAACGGCGGCGGGCGACGGGGAGGCAACCGTAGGGGCGAAGCAGAGTGGGGGGCCCCCGGGGGCTGCGGGCTCAGCCTCGCGAGGACTCCCCGCGGGGGGCGAAGCGGCCGGCTCGGCAAGACGAGCTGCTCTCGGCCGTTTGTACTCCTCGGTCTTCCCGGGAGAGGAACGCCGGAGGCCGGGGTTCCACCCCAAAACGCGTCTCTGTGCACAGAAACGTGGAAGGCCCAGTGAACCCGTGGCCGTCCCCGTCCCCGGGGCCGACCCCTCCTTCTCCCCGCTGGGAACTTGAACTTCTCTTACAGGTGGCCCAGACGCCTTCAGAATAAGCCTTTCCCGCCCACTCTTTCGGGGCCCTTGAAGAGAAAGGGGGGAGGCAGTGGGGTCGGTGGTGGCGGGGAGGCGTTCGAAGGGGCAAAGGTGAGCGTCCGCGGCGGAAACCTTGCAAGTGCTCCGCTACCTTTCGTCGCAGACCCTGGGGGTCCCCGCAGCCCTCCGCGGGTGTGGACGCCGCCCGCCCCTCTCTACCCCCACCTCGAGAGTTTCGGGTGGGCCCAGAGACGCCGCTTTCCGTGGAAGTGTGCCCGTGACACGTACACGCAACTTGCTGAGCGCGGTGCAGCGGCCCCGCAGCGCTCAGAAGGGCCATCCGGTGGGTCTGGCGTGTTTTAATTGTAAAGACTGCTTCCCCCTTCTCGGCCCGAATCCCACCTTAAAATAAAAACAAACCAACAGAATTGAGATTTGTCCACTAGTCAACCTGTATTGGGAAAAAAGGCCATTTTATGAGGCGTGCCCGCCGTCCACACGTGGGGCCCCTGCGTGCCGCCCCGGGCGCACAGGCTCCCAGGGAGCCCCGCCGTGCACAGCCCAGCCCGACCTCGGCGCCCTCCGCCCGGCAGGGGCCGTCTTCCCGGGGCCAGCCCCGGGGCTTCGGGGCTTCTACTGAGAAGCCTGACGGCGTGTTTACAGCTGTGGGTGCCAGGGCTGCTTCCTGCCCCGGAGCACTGAAGGTTCTGGAGGGAAGGGTTGGTGCCAAGTGTGTGTGCGCGCGCGCTCGCGTCGGCCGTCCGGAGAAAGGGGTGCGTTGCTGTTTGGAGGAAGAGACTCAAGGGCGCAAGTTGGTGCCGCTGCCCAGTCTGCCCAGTCTGCCCACTCCCCTTCCCCTCCCCACACAACGTCTGCTCTCGAAGGTGCTCACGTCGGCGGGAAGAAGCCGGAGCAGGCTCTGCTTGCTAGGGCCTCGCTCGGCGGCAGCCGGACTGTTGGAAGGAAAAGTTTCGGAGCCGTTCGGAACGCCACGCTCCGCGAGCGACTAGCGAGAGCGGGGACGCGGGCAGCGGCGAGCAGGGGACGCGCCCGGGGGAGGGTCGCGCGGCCCGCGGGCAGGGGAGCCGCTGGCGGGAGATGGGGGTGGCGCGCAGAAATGGGGGGGAAAGGGCCGCCGAGGAGCCCCCACCTCGGTCACGCGTCCCACCCGGGCCTGTCTGGTCCTCCCTCGGCCTTCCCCGTGTCATCCCCGCCGGCCCGGTCACATCCCACCGACACGAGTGGGGGACCCGGGGGCTGGAGGCCCGCGCATCGCCCACTGGCGCCTGGGCTTTGAAGTGAGCGCGGAGCGGGCTCGGGCAGTTTCTTCTTCCCTTCCGTCACTGACAGGACCCTAAAAGTCGCAGCTCGGCGGCCCCTGCCGCCCAAGCTCCGCCCCCGCCAGCCTGCAGCCCAGCCCTCAGCCGGTGGCCGGAGCCGCGCGACCACGAGGAAGCCCTGCAACTCCTGGGCCCCAGGGAGCCGGGAGGCGCGACCGCCACGAAGGGGGAGAAAGACAGTCGGCCCGGCCCACCCCGGGCGGCAGAGGCGCGCGCTGGGAACGGAAAGGCCGCTCGGCGTTTCCACGCACGCCCGCGCCTCCCTGTCTGACCACCATGCACTTGAACTCCTCGCCACCGAGGGCTTTGGATCCCTTCGAGGTTTTCTGCACTTCACGTGGAATTCCCAGTTTCATGTGCCAGCAGCTCCGTCTGCCGAGGGGACGGACTTTGGGAACTGCCAAGAAGCAGCAGACACCACTCGGCGTTGCCAGCACAGCCTACGGTTTTGTTCTCTCCTCCCTCCCCACCCCCCTCCGCGGCTCGCCGTCTGGGCCGAGCGGGTGGAGGCGGAGCGGGAGGTGGGGAGGGCAGGGTGGGGGTGGGGGTGGGGGAAGGTCTGGCGTAGAACAAACAAGTTCTCCAGCGAGTTGTTTACATAGCAGGTGGACCTGACGTCAGCCGGGAGGCTCCTCGGCACCTCCGAACCCTATTCCTCTCTGCGGTTTTCCCTCCCTTGAAACAGTTGGGGTGGGGGGCCGGGGGAGAGAGGTGGATGGGGGCGACAGGCATCCTGACCCGCTGGTTCCAAACCTCTTTGGCGATCAACAACAACAACAACAATCACCAGTGCCAGCGCAAAGTAAAACCAAAACAATTGGCTCAGCAATACTTTCGGATCCTGTAAGGCGTCCCTCCCCCCCCCCCCGCCCCTCGGAGGAGAGGCGGCCCCGCGCGCAGTGTGTGTACAGTTTGCATTGCCAACAACACGCGCGCGCGGCCGGGTGCGCGCCCCCGCCGGCGCACACTGACACACACACGCGCGCACACACACACACAGACACACACACACACACACACACACACACACACAGACACAGATCCGGGTGGGGGGAGCGGCAGCGCGAGACAGCGCGAGCCTCCGAGAAAGCGCGAGACACGCCGGCGCGTGCAGCTCGGCGGCGGCGGTTACGCCCCGGCTCGAGCCCCGCGCCCCCCGCAGCCCGCCGGCGAGCGCCCGTCCCGGTTATTTATGCGGCGGCCGCGTCCGCCGGCTGCGGCTTCCTCTCCGCCCCCCGCCCCCCGGGCGCGCTCTCCACTCGCGGCGGCGGCTGCCGGGCCTCGCGCGTGGGTGTGTTCTGCGGTGGCTTTCGCCTCCGCGCCGCGGGTGCCACCTCCCCGGACGCTCCCCAGGCGTCCCCGGTCCCGGTAAGTTTCTTCGCCGGCACTCCGGCGCGCCGCACCTCCGTCCCCAGCCGGGTCCGGGCCACCTCCGCGCCGGGCCAGCCTGCGACTTTGCTCCGCTCGCCTCCCGCGGCGGCGGCGGCGGCGGCGGCGGCAAACTTTCGCCTGAGCCTCCGCGCACTGCGCGGCGGGGCGACTGTGACATGTGTCAAATTTCGGCTCGGCGTCGGGGTCGCGTCCCGAACCCCACATTCCCACTTGTTGTTCTCATTTTGCTTTGTGATGGGGGAAGGGAGAGCCGACCGAGGGGAGGTTGCTGTTGGCTCACGGGCGATTTTTAGTTTTGAACATACAAAACGTTGTCTGGTCCGGAGGGACCGCGGCTGGAGGAAACTGTGTCGAAACACCAGATGTGTTTGTTTACTCTTTTATTTTTATTGTTTGTTGTCTCTTCCTCTTCCTTCCCCACCCCGCCCCGCCGCAGAAACATCAGTGAAAACATCTGGTGGTTGGAAGCACACACGGTTGATCCCCGTGCTGACCTTTATTTACTCAGTGGGGCAAATGCACGCTTCTCGGCTCTAAGTTGGACACTTTCGCGTTCCTTCCAGAAGTACTTCTCTGGGAAGGAGAGGCGGAGGGGGACACTCCTGTCTCTCGAGCGGAGGGACTCCTGGCCCCTGGCGACGCTTGGGGATAATCGGGCCACTCCACTGCTGTCCCCGGCCCCCCACCACGCTCTTTCCCGGTCCTCGGTCAGCGCCACCGGCTTCCCCAGGGACCTGCCCTGGCCTCACTTTTGTTCCGCTTGGGAAAGGTCGTCCCACTCCGGGCGGGTGGGGGGGGGGTGAAAGCGCGCCTCCGGGTTCCCGGGGGAGGCCGTGTGGGAGGGGCGCGGACACCTTTCGGAGCAAGGGAGGACTTCCCGCTTGGCTTCTACCTGCAAGTCCGCGGAGGCCGGGGACGGGAGGCCGGAGGCCGGCGCGCGGGCTGGACTTCGGCCCGGGCGGAGCTCGCGTCCCTACGGCCCCCCGCTCCCCGGGCGGCGGCGGCGGCGAGGGCCCGATCCACTGGGGGGCCGCGCGAGTCTCCCGGCACCCGACCTCGGGGCGGGATCTGGGCGGACCCTCGCTGCTCGTGGGTGTCAGGGCCTGGCTGGAGCAGGGAGGAAAAGTTGTCCTCCTCTCGGCGGAGTCGGAGCGCTGGAAGGTGAGTCTCCCGGGACACCTGGCGCAGGGGATGACGCTCACCCAGGGGCACGTGCGCGTCCGGGGCGCGGTGTGCCCAGGGACCGGTCAAGAGCGGCCTGACTGGGCGGGAGGCTCTCCAGACTCGGGAATCCCCGGGGAACTCGACCCATCTGTGTATGTGTTTATTCAGCTTTTTAACCAGCAGATTTAGACCACTTAATGGACAGCTGCTATCGGTAATGCTCCTGTCCCCTCCCCCCGCCCCGCGCTCTCTGGCCACCCGCTGAAAGCCGGTCAGCTCCTCGGTCCGGAGGGTTATTTATTCCTCGAGTGCGGTTGGCTCCCAGGTGGGCAGGCGGTCGGGACCCGGGCTGAGCACGCTGGTGGCCCGGCGGAGCCAGCGCTCACGGCCGGCCGAGGGCGCAGGGAGGGAAAGGCCTGCGGCCGCGTGGAAGATGGGTGCGCTCACACTCGTAGTCGTCGTGGGTTCAGAAGGAGCCCGAGAGCTGCCTCTCCGAAACGCCCCGGTCTCCTTGGAAGAATACTTAAGTAGCTGCAGGTAAGCCCAGGGGAGACCGGGACGCCCTGGTGTCAAGTAGTGGAAGTGGCCATTTTCCAAATGGAAGTATTTGAGGAGATTAAGTTTTAGAAAACAAAAGTTTGCCTGGAAGGCACAGCTCTGCACGCCCTTCCAACTCAGAAAGTTTGGGGAGGCAGCCGTGGAGACAGGAAGGGCGTGTTTCATGGCGAGTCGGCGTCAGAGGTCAGAGCCGAAGCGGAGATGAGCGTTGGGACACCCTGGGCGCACGCTCGCGCTGTGGCGTACCTTGGGCTGTGTTGTATGTTGTCTCGGGCATGTTTATCTTTTCTGTCACCGTGAGTTATGGATAAGTATGTTCTCAGTGTGCTGGAATTTTAAAATGCAGTGTTTGTTTAATAATGCGATACAACTAATTTACAATTTTGACTTGTATATACATTAATAAAGTGGGTATAAAGTTATGTACACTATGATCACTAGGGTCATAAAACTTCATTTCAGAGTTAGAGCTTTTATAAGTTGCTTCCTTCCTTCCTTACACTTTTCTTAACTAGACCAACGTTCAGTAGTTGTTCAGTGCAGTACTTCCTTAAGAAACCCATTATTTCACTGTAATCTAAAAAGTGAAAGAAATGTTTAATTGTGGTTAAGTTACTTTCAAAGAGAAATCTAGAAACCTGATGCTACATCCCTGTAGGCATGTGAGAGAGGGCACTGAATTTTAAAAGATTGTCTTAGAGTTCACTTTTAAGTACAGGAGTTTTTAGGGAGTAATTTTTAACATTCAATTTAAATGTAAGAGTACAATAACTACTTTCTTTTTATACATAGATTATTAAAATGTTACCATTACACTACAATGAATACTGGAATAATCAAGGGAAGATAAATACAAATAATTATGAACTATTTGCAACTGTTTTTCAGAATTCCCCAATTTATATTTTGGAATTCAGAGTGATGGAAATTCTAGAACTGAAAATTGTTTTTATAGAATTCATACTCTGGAATGGAAAGAGACCTTTGATTACATTATGATATGAAATGGTTGTATCTCAGTACACTGTCATTGAAGATTTTTTTTTTTCACTCATGATAACACAGTGGTTTTGTTTAAAAAAACCCTTGTAATATTCTAGAAATCTAAAATGGAGGGAAATTGTATGTGGCACACCATTAAAATAAGGAAAAAGATAATCATTAAATTTTTAGATAACTTGTAATCAGAAACTAACTATATTCCTTTTGTACAAACCACAATCCAAAAGCACAAAATAACTCTCTTTACAGAGCTACTAGAATTATACTTCATGAAAAGAATATTTGAACATGTGAAATTAACTTTATGGTTTGCTTGAGACTCATAGGGCATATAACAGTCCAATGAATATAGGCAGATGAATGTGCTAGACATTTTTATTTCAGGGGAAAATGTGAGGGCCATGGAACTTAATTACATAAAATGGATATTATTTGTGGTATTTTAAAGGATTTGTAGCTGGATGTGCCTTATCATCTTTCTGTGTCTGTGTTGACAGTTTCATGTGATCAGCTATTAGCTTAAAACTGATAGAAAACTGAATGATGGACCTGGTCATGTGTTTTCTGCTTCTGAATTAAATCAGAAAGAGCCCACTGACATGTCACTAAGACATTCTCTTGACATAATAGTTGCTAGACAAAATTTCAAATCACAGTTGAATTTAGAAATAACACCGATTCCATTGCAATTCCTGGCTACTAATTCTTGGCTACTAATTCTTGGTCCAACTTTTCTTTTTTTCTTTAACTTTGTGGTAGATGGTAGTGCTCTTGCTAATAAATGAGTGGATCCACAGTATTCCAGTCAGCGCCCATGTTCACGCTGCCTTTTGATAAAAGAAAGCCTATTTCTTAAACTAGGCCCAGGGAGACCTTCAGCTTTGCATGGATTGTGAAAGTAACCTTATTTATATAGCCCTTAATTCACAGAGTTCTAACGTGATCACAGCCAACCCAGAGAGATTGTTGTTTATGTTTTCCAGGCGTCTGCAAAAGTAATCCAGGTGTTGGGAACGTTCTTGAAGCATTTCAGTGTTCAAGGGCTGCAGACAATCGAATACCTGATTCCAGTCTCAGTGCCATAGTTTACTTTAGTTCCATTCCTTCCTTAGATGACGTAAATGTTTTCTTAGGCCCCTCTTTTTATCTCTTAATACCCTTGGACTCCAGTCATATCACTTCCATAGTCTTTATCAAGTAAAATAATTTAAGTTCTTTGGCTTTTTCTTTCATGAGGCTTGGGTCATTACCATTGCTTTCTTATGGAGTTGTTGTAAATTTATCTTCTTTTGTTGTTTAGAACCTCTCAATGGGCCACATAGGTATTTTTTTTTTTTTAAAAGCTTAACTAAGTATAATTAGGAGGGTTGTCTAAAAATACCATTACTTTTTTTTTTTTCAGCCCAGCATTGATTATGTGAAAATTCATTGTTACTAAATTCCATAAATACTCATATTGTAGAATATTCTTTTCTGTAGAATTTTTTTCCTTGTAGGTATGCTTACCTATTAAAATAAATGGATACTTCCGGTTGCTTATTTACTTTTGCCTTGTCATTACCTCTGATGTATTTTTGTATATATTCTTTTGCTCTGTCCAGTGTATTTATCCATTCCCTGTCCAAAATTTTCCAGACAAAACAAATAGATTAGGAAAGAGAGTAACTTTGGTGAAATGTAAGAGACATATTACTGGTGTGACTAAGAGGTTAATGTTAGAATTTTGAGATGCTGGGGAGAGGTCTTTAGAGCAGATTTAGATTTATTATGTCTCAACACTATTAACAGTAAAATGAAAAATTAAACCTATATATATGTGGTGACTTATTTCCAGGAGTAGTATTCATTAAAACTATTTTTGTCTCTAAAATGATGCTTTGCTGTAATAATTTGCTATTTCCTCAAATGTGGTATCATTAAATGTTGGCCTAATTGTTTCTAGGAGCATCATCTCAATTTTATAACTGGAGTGACTAGGAATTTGTGTATCCACACAGATTTCTGCCCAGCATCCAAATTACCAGAGTGTATCTGTACTCTAAAATGGGGTATAACTGGCATCACCGCGTTTTATTTTAAAAGCAACATTATATTTTAATGATTTGCAGCTTATGATTCACTTTGAATCCCAATCATTTTTCATTTTGTAATTGTGAACCTGGTTTCCTCTCTCAGAATTGACTTTTTATGTTTTTTCAACTTGCTTTCTGTGGACAATTTGATTTATAAAATTCCCTCAACTTACATTATTTTATCTAAAACTGTATTTCACATTCCCTTTCTCCAAGAATTACCAATGGGGGCCCAGGATCAACCTTTACACTTTATTGACATTTGAAATATGTGTTCTCGGATCTATACTATACTGATGGAATTCGACTTCCCAACCAGTTGTACAGTTCTCTCTTCCTGTAATCCAAGAAGGACCTCTAGAACATACCTTCCCATTACATTGATAAATATGTCATAAGGAGCTGACATCTTCATTCCTTTCTGCTGTGGCAAATTATTTTCATTAGCAAGAGAGAATGAAATTTAAATGTTGAAAAAGCACATTACTGTGAAGCAAATGAATCCCAGAGGTTTAAAAACTCTCAGCATTTTTAGTTTATTAATGCTCCTCAATTTCCTTCGACTTCTACTTTGGAAGGCTTAAAATATACTGTCGATCATGAAAATATACTGAAGATAATGTTGATCTAAAATTTATATAGGTTTTAGTGTTTCTTTTTAAAGATCTTTCTAACATAATCTAAAAGATGATACCAAGAGAGTGTCATAACTTTTTTTCCACAGGTAAGGAAAATTAACTTTGAATTCCCCAAATAAAGGATGCTATGAAAAAGAACATAAAGTTTTTCTGGTATTCATTTATTTCTTTTCTTTCCAACTTTTACGATAGCATTTTCTGTGCAAGTTTTTTGTATCATTTTAGTTTCGTATCATTTTCGTGCACATATACAACCACAGCCATCTTTTTGCAGCTTTTTCTCAACTTAAGAAAAAAAAACTTTCTAAAAATGTATTTCAGGGGGTAAAAAAAAAATCAGTGGTAGACATATTTTGGAGAAAGCATTTATAACATTTCTCACTGACACATAGTAAGGAGAAACTTATAGTACACTAATCCGAATATCTTAACATCTTAGCATATGTAGACTGTCATAAAATCATCTCATTAAAAAAAAAAAAGAAGGATCCCCAACCTCCTTAGGAACTGGGCCTCACCACGCCTGCACCCACGTGTGTGTCCCGGGGCTTTGCTGGTCTCTGACTGTTTGCCTGAAGCTAACTCTTCACTTCTTTTTGCCTCCGGTCTTTCCCTTTCGTTGGGCGACACGCCTAGGCGCCCAGTCTTGTCGTTTCCACCCACTGAGGCCAGCCGCGACCACCACGCCCGTCGGCCACCACGCCCGTCAGAGCTGGCGTGGTCTCCTCCCGGACTTGCTGCAGTAGCTGCTTGGCCGGGCCTCTCTCCCGCAGGCACCGTGCGCTCTCCGCACAGCAGTGAGCTTCTAAGGCCGCGTCTGTCGGTGCCACCCTTGTGGAGGCTTCCAGCAGCTTCTTGTGTCTCTCAGACTGAAAGACCAGCATCTCACGTCGGGCCATACTATGTGACCCCAAGTCCCTACCTGACATTATTTCCCGACAGTCTCCTCTTCTTCGGTCGCCTCTGGACACACCCCTCGCCATGGCACAAGCCCACCCCCGCCTCCCTTGCTCTCTCCTCTCTGGGGGGCTGGCCTCTGTTCAAATGCCTCTTTGTCCAAGAAGCCCTCTCTGATGGTCCTGTGTGCAGCGAGCCCTCACCGACGCGCGCTGTCACCTTTACCAGGGTTGTTTTGCTCCAGGACACTGCTCCGCAGCTGGCATTTGAGAAGGTGGTTTATTTCTCCCCCGTTCCCCCAGTGAGAATGTACAGTCCGTGGAGTCGGGGGTTCTGTTTAGTTCACTGTCCTGACTCGGTGCCCAGAACAGGGCCGCACCCGAGCATGGTGGGGGCGCCCACACGCCGAATGAGGGGACGAGAGCCCTCTGTCCCCTCCTTGCCGCCCGTGTTCTCTGGGCAGTGCCCGTGACGTTTCACCGGACTTCTGCACCGTACACCCACCTCATGCCACGCCACGCGTGGTTCATACGCCAGGCTGAATTTTCTGCGTCTCCTTTTTTACTCCTGATCTGAGGAACAATGTAACATTTAACTTTCTTTTTTTTTTTTTTTTTTACTTCATTTTTATTGTTAGACTTATTGGGGTGACATCTGTTAGCGAGGATTACATAGGCTTCAGGCATATAATTCCACAGTGCACTGTCAGCTTGTTGTACAATAAGTTCACCACCTAATGTGACTTCTCTTCCCATCACCTTATATTTAACTTCCCCTTCCTCCTCTCCCACCCCCTCCCCCTTCTCCCCTCCCTGACCCACTTGTCCCCAAATAACATTAAATTATTGATTGTGTCCATGGGTTATTTGTTTGTTCATTTCTTTTTTCTTTGCTTTCAGTTTTATATTCCGCATATGAGTGACATCGTACAGTTCCTTGGTTTTTCTGTCTGGCTTGTTTCACTCAGCACGATGATCTCCAGGTAACATTTAACTTTCGAAAGTTGTAAGTGGACGTTCGTGCTTTTGGACAATGGAGGCTCAGTAGTTGAGTGCTTCCGTATAATGATGCTCAGCACAGTAGAACCGACATACTTAATCACGTAACTCATCCTAGCTTAATATGAACAGCGTAAGTAGTGTATTTAGAGCAGCCGTGTCCAACCTTGTGGCTTCCCTGGGCCACGTTGGAAGGAGAGCTGTCTTAGGCCACACATAAAACACTAACACTAAGGATAGATAATACGCGAAAAAAAAGTTCCCACACACAAGCATCTCATCTTGTTCTGAGAGTTTGTGTTGGGCCGTGTTCAAAGCTGTCCCGGGCCGCAGGCGGGCCGTGTCTGTGGTAGATGTTTGTAAGGTCCTCATGGATGCAGCCTGGGTATGCCAGGTATTTCTGGGATTGCCTGCGGGGAAAGATGGAGGGAACTGGGTCACGTCAAGGCCTCTTCTGAAAACCGGTAGGTTTAGAAGCTTTCGTTCTTGGCATTGGCACACACACCGTAAGTTTGCAACTTCTCTTTCTCATTCTTTCAGTATCTGTCCTTAAACAGAAAAGATTGAGGATTTATGATTTGATAAAAAGTCTGTCTCTCCAAATTTAAAACCTTCTCCTTTAGCTTGCTCAGATTGCTTTTGGACGCACACGTGTAAAGGTACGAATGAGTGATACAGCTCTCCACATAAACACGAATCCAGCTGTTTCCTTATAACCGTGACGCCCGATGGCTCTCCCGCTTCCTGTGTCCACACTTACCATTTGCACTCGCCTGCTCAGCGGTTTTATTCGCAATATCCTGAGAATAGGGGAAGGGGTCTATAATCTTTTCTGTTGATGAGGAAGGAGGTGGGGCGACTCTCTTTCTTGCCCTCTTTCCTCCTCCTTCTTCCCTCTCCCAGACTGAATTATGAGATCTTCCAGCGCAATTCTGGTATCTTATACCCTCAGCGAATACGTGGTCCTCAAAAAGTTCTCTTTGAAAAACTGCTGACTCACACCGGGGGTCGGCTCTTCTGCCCTCCGTGTTGCTATCTGGCTGTCCCAAGTCCCAGTGTGTTCTTCCCTTGTCCTGAGCGGGGACACTTTGTACTAAGGGACTTCTCCGATGATGATAACGCACTTTAGAGTGTGAATGGAAATCGGTCCTTCTGGAAAATGCAGTGATTATCCCAGCCAGGGAAGTGGCTCGCTGAGCTTGCTGCACAGAGTTGCATGTTACGTCCCGGGCGGCCTGCACTCGGGCGCTTGGCCCGCCGTCCGTGACCACCGTGCGATTCTGGGCGGCTCATTGCCTCCAACATCAGAAAGAGACTGGACGGGTTCTCTGGTTACTCCCCCGTGAAACACTTCTACGTGAGATGCACGGAGTCAGGTTTGAAGCTGTGAACGTGTTCTCCCTCTTAGACAACGTGAGCATCCCTGTAAGAGTGAACAGGAGGGGAAGATGCTTCTGAAAACAAAACCACGAACCTAGCAACCATGATCACCCGTAACTGGGCGCGGGAAGCTCGGGATCGGTTAGGATTTGAGAGCTCTGGTTTTTGTTGGTTGGCTGGTTTGGCTCTTTTCTGTCGTTCTTCGCCCCTGCCATGTTTTCACAGCGCGCCTCTCCTCGATGAGGAACGGAGCCTCCCCGCATTTTGCTGGGACGCCCGCAGGGGAGGAGAAGGGGGCGGCCTGTGCATTCGATCATGTTGGGGTTAAGAGGGCTAAATGCCCACCTGGCATTCTCCTCCCTGAAGCGCATGGCATTAACGTGCCATAAATACTAATTTCCTGACGATGTTGCCTTTGTCCTGTGCTCGTTCACACATGGTGCTGCCGGTGGCACCCATCCAGACGTACCCTGTGGAGTTGGATAAGCTGTTGGATAAACTTAGTCATTTTCAGATGAGTGCCCCCCCTTTTAGTGGACCTTACACACAGTCATACGTTTTTAGAACCCACATAAAATGTGGGGCTGCCGCGTGCTGCAGTCTGTGCATTGCTACATCAAAAGTAAACACAAC
>PVJL010011096.1:0-44917 GCA_004026885.1 Lyroderma lyra
TAGTTCTCTGTGTATAAGTCTGTCACGTTCTTTGTTAAGTTAATTCCCAGGTATTTCATTCTTTTTGTTGTGATAGCAAAAGGAATTGACTCCCTCATTTCTTTTGCTGTGGATTCGTTGTTTGTATAAAGGAATGCTGTTGATTTTTGTACATTGATTTTGTATCCTGCAACTTTACTATACTCGTTAATTGTTTCTTCCTTTATTCTTTTTGTACACATTTCTTGGCCCAGTCAAATAGTAAATTTTTTCCTGAGGACTGGGACCATCTGACTCCCATTCGTGTCCCCTGTAAGCCTTAACATAGAATAGGTGCTTACTATGTAGCTGAATTGAATTGACATAATGGCAGCGTTATTATAAAATGGGACATAGTGCATGATTTAAAACCAAAATATCTCAGTGGTCTCACTTGCTTGTGATTATTTTTGGACACACAGAGAGTGGGAATGATGAAGGATCACATAGACCATGGATAGAAGTAACAACTGTTGATCAGTGATCCTATGGGCTTGATTAGTAGGAATGGGAAGAAGAAATGTTTCCTTTTTTTAGTGTAACTGATTACATTCTTTTCCCAAAGTCAGTTGAAGAATACTGGCATAAGGAATAAAAAGCCTACAGCTCCTCTGACTCATTTAATGACCTTGGACAAATTACACTTTCAGTTGGTATGGCAGTGTTTTTTAAGCTATATTTGACCTTTTCTACCTCATAGTATTTGAGAATAAATGGTCTGTTGATATATGTGATTACTAGAAAAAGTAGTTGTTGTTTATTCTAAAAAGCATTATTATATTAACTCAGTATGATATGATTCATCAAATATAATAAAGGGCTTGCTTCTCAGATAGAGGGCATAGGATCTAGAAATATAACAAAGCAAATTGGTGAATATTTGTTCTCAGCATAAAACAATGTTTCAGACAGCTACAGTCTCTCCATAACTCTTTCCTTTCCAGTGCTTTGAATTTTTCTGTCGATTCATTTAAAAAAATAGTAAGGACAAAAGAAGATGAGAAGAAAACATCAAATAGGTCTCAGCAGCTTTTCACATTTCTTAAAGAGTTGCTAATCTGTCTTTTAGCAGAAACTGATTGTCCAACTTGAGCAATACATTATTACCCTCTATAGTCTGTAGGTTGGTTGGGAATAGGAGCAGAGGACCATATAGCAAAGCATTGGAGGCAAGGTCTATTTACAAGTGTAAGTCTAGAATCACTGTATACCAATGCTTTCTTGTGCATTTCTGTATTGGTAAAATCTTAAAACATTGAGAGACAATTTTATAAGTGCAGTTTACCATTTAACAGAACAATTTACAGAGCTTCAAACGAAAGGCATGCATTCACTGTAAGGATTTACTATGTGTAGTGGGTCTTCCTCAGCCTACTTCTTAGTTATTGTACTACTAAGGTATTACCAAAAATTAATGTGTTTTATGTATAAACAGCCTACCTTCCTAAGGATCAACAAATCTTAAGACATGTAAATAGCTGGCAAAGGTGGGTATGGTTGGAACCTCTAAAATGTACCCCCATGATCCTTGCCTTGTCTCCTGATATTCCCACCCTGTGAAATCCCCTCCACTTGACTCTGGGCTGGACTTAAGGATTTGCTTCTTCTAATGAATAAATACAGCAGAAATGAAATACAAATTTACTTCTGAGATTAGGTTTTAAAAGGAGTGGGATTTCCATCTTGGGTCCTTTCTGTGTGTCTCTCTTCCTATCTGTCTCTGTCTCCTGGCTTGCTCACACTCTGGGGGAAGCTGGCTGCTATATTTCTAGGTAGATTGTGAAGAGGCTTACATGAGTGAGTTTGGAAGCAGATTTTACTTCAATCAGGTCTTGAAATGCCTGGAGTCCTGGCCAATGTGTGCTTGCACCGTTATAAGAGACTCTAAGCCATACTGGTCAACTAAGCCACTCCCAGATACCCTGACCCATAAAACTGTGAGATGGTTTTCGTAGTTTCCAGTCTCTTAAGATGTACAGTATTTTGTTACGTAGCAATAAATATATAACTAAATCAGTTAAGGCTTCTCTTGCAGTGAGTATGCTATTAATAGAAATGGTAATTCCACCTATGTTTATAAAAAACAGAACTTTGGAACCAGTAAGAGCCTGAGAAATGATCAGTCATCTCTAAGATACTATATATTCTACTTATTTAGTTGAAGTATTTTCTTTCCCCTTATATTGCAGGCTTCATGAAAGAAAGAATTTTTAAGTTGTTTTGTATATTTCTATAACCCTAGTATATAAAATAGTGAAGCATACCCCTGCTGCATCATCTCTTGGTAAGTGGTCAGAATTTCCACATTCTGTGGAAATGTAGAATAGTGATGATCACAATGACTTACTATACAGATATAGCTTACTTAAATGGAATAGGCTTTCCACAGTCTTTTTATTTTTAAGCTGTTGTATTGGTCATTCAGGCTTATACATTTTTTAATGTTTCATATTTCATTTGAGAATAGTGCCTCATAGAGATGGAGTTAATCTAGCTTTAAAAGTCTTTAATTACTTTATTTAAGAGTGATGACCTCCTTCCAGGTCACTCTGTCTCATCCTTTGTTTCTGTGCTCATGTTACAGTCTCAGCTACCATCTTCTGGCCATCATATTTAAAATTATTAGTGTTCTCTCTCACACTCCTTTTCCCCAATCCTGCCTTTTCTCTATAGCATTTATCACCTCTAAGATACTATATATTCTACTTACCTAGTTTTATTATTTTTCTCTCTTTTTTTCTATGATGTAACCTTCATGAGAGAAGGGATTTTTTAAAAATTGTGTTTTGTGCATTACTATAACGCCAGCATCTAAAATGGTGCACGGCACATTTATGGGTCCTCAGTAAATAATTTGATGAATTTATGATTGCCTTTGTTGTTAGCATTTCTGGGAAGCGCATATATTTTGAATCTGTTAAGTTAAATCATATAAAATTGCTGATATTTGATCCCATTTTGGACCCATAAAATGGCAATTTCATATTCAGCCTAATATAAATAGCTAATAACTTGGTTATCCACATGCAATATTACTAAATAAGAATTTTTCTGAGGAAATGTATGCAGTTTATTTATTGCCAGTAAATGGATTGCATGGTGATTTATATCAATGTACTCTTGATAGAAATATGATATTGAGGTTTATAAGATCTCTATTAATAGGTTTCTTCCATTATTTATGCACTTTTTTATTACTTAAAAATTTTTCCAAAAAAAAAAAATTTTTTTTCCCATCTCTTCCACAAACTTTACGAGGAGTATATTGAAATTTTAATAGATACATTCTACCTTTTTAGCTGCCATGGCTTAGAAACACTATTGCTAACTGAATCTCAGAGGTGCTTCTGACTGATAAATAGTAGACTGGCCTTAGCTTTCTTGTCAACACTTGCTGAAGAATGAACCTCCAGAAAGTAATGTGTCAGTGTAAATTGAGTCTAACAGAAAGCAAAGCTATGCTCCAGTCAGTATCATGGAAAGGGGGCTGCGGGGTGCCCTTTTTGAGAGGCTTCTGTGATGACAGGCCCAGAGCACTCAAAAAGGTGGCTCCTTGCACTTCCACTGCCATCATCCAAAAGACAAACCAGCTGTCTCTGGACCCCAGCCCAGGACTTGCAGCTTTGCTCTACATTCCTATTTCATTATTAAAAAAAAAAAATGTGTGTACATACTACACACCCAGTGGGGAAGGCATGATCTGACAGCATTTTTGTGTTGCCTTTATGATAGTATGGGGGAAGAAATACATATCAAATTGCATGAGCATTTTGTTATTCTGTGGTAAAAATAGTGCATAATATTAGAATATCCCTAGATTGGAGATCCTGCGGAAAATTTAGGTGATATGATAGCCTTATCTCTCTTCATTATATCATCTACTCATGTGCATTTTTTTGACTTCAGTATAAAAATACGAGGGATTGTAAGTATCGAATAGTCTATATCTGGATATTTAAAATGCAGTTATGCAGGAGTCTTACTTCATGGGTTCCTCTTGTTCTGTGCTCCCCTTTGAATGTTTCAGCTATGTTTTCTTGTTCATCTGTATAATCTCCCTGGGTGTTCTCATACATACTCACTGAAAATTTCTCTGTCTCTGGCTCCATCTCAGGTTTTTGCCATGAATTTTTGACTCTTATAGCCAGCTACCCACTGTACTTTTCTACTATATCCCATAGGTACTTCAACTCAACCTGCTTAAAACTCCTCCTGAACTCCCAGAAACAGTCCCCTCAGACTGCTAATGAAGAAACCTGGGAGTCATCACAGACTCTTCCCTTTCCTTCATCCCTTCGATGAAGTCTCATCAATTCTATTTCCAAATACTCCCCAAATCTATCACTCCTGTCCCACTCTATATCCGTGGATCACCATCCTTTCTTACCTGAACTTCTGCAAAAGATTTCTACCTAGTTTTTTGCTCCAGACTTGTTCTTTCTCTTTCTCCACCTCCATTAATGTTTGTGGCCATCATTCTTCATACTTCTTTCACAGTCACGTCCTAAATTGTAAGTATGATCATATTGTTTTTGGATTGAATGCCTCCAGTGACTTGATGTCATCTGCAGAATGCAGCCCAGACTCTTTAACGTGACTTGGCTCTCCTTCCTTCTCTAGCTTACTCTCTCAAATGCTCTAAACCATGCCAGAAAACTCCAGTTCCCTGAGGGTGGCAGTTCTTCCACATCTCTGTAATCTTTTTCTTCAGTTAATCCCTGAACCAATACACCCCCTTCTGAGAAACTGTCCCAGAGTTAAGTGCTCAGCCTCCATAGCTGCCTCTTTATAAAATCACTTATCTTATGTATCATAACTTTCTGTTCATTCATCTAGCCTTGTCACTAGTCCTTCTGAACTTTGAGCTTCTTAAGGTAAAGGACTGGAATTTTCCATCTTTTTCTACAGTGTTTTCCCCAAGTTTTGGCACATTGGTGCTCAGCAAATGTGTGACTAAACACATTACGCCCATAATTAATGGGCATAATGATATAGTGAAAGAGCAATTGATTAAGTCAGATGATCTCTCTGCCTGACAGTTTCCTTACCAATAGTTGGAGATAGGTAGTGTCTCCCAGTGGTGCTCTAATGATTGTGAGCTTTAGGGAGTTTGTCTTACCTCTGCTGCACTGAAGCAATGATCCCCGGGGAGCCATTGAGCCTTTGTGGACCTCAGATTCTTCATCTGTCAAGTGGAGGAGAGTATAACAAGTCCTGCCTCCTGTGTTTGTGGTAGAGATTACAAGGTGTATTTTATAAGAGTTTAGCAATGTCTGAAATGTAATAGGAACTTTACAGAGTTTCCCTGTTTCCATCCTTCATGTTCCCTATTATTTGGCCACTAATTTCTTTCTCTATTTCAGCATCTGTTCTTGGAAATGCCAAAATCTGTAATTTTTGGTTCATACAGGTACTTCAAAAAAATTATAGATTCCCCAGGAAAGGCATCTCTTCTTAAATCTCCAACTTTTTAGACTCTGGAAGCTTTTTCCCTCAAGGAAATAGTTCACTTTATCCTCATAAAGTTCATGATTCTTTTATACAGCTTTGTACATAGTTATCTCTCTGGACTTACTTGTGTGCTTTTAATGGCTGGACCTGTTTCAAGGCTTATGTACATTCTCCAAACTTAAAAATTTGCATTTACTCCTCACATTTCTAAAATTATTTTTGCCTCATCCACATGGATTTTCTTGGAGTAGACACACTGTAGAGAGAATTGTTGATTTTTTTTCAGTTTAGTGTTCTGCACTGTGTTCTCTGTAAATTGGCACCTTGTACTCTTATTGAACAAAGGATATTTGGAATAGTCCAGCAATTGATTCTTTCAAGGCACATGTTTCCTTAGCAGTTTTAGCTTTCTAATCTCTTTCACCAAACTCATGCTACTCAGAACTGAACTCAGTTGGTCTGCTTGGAAGACTGATGAAACTAACCTGCATTGTCTGTTTTCTAGTCTTTTCAAGTTAAAAGAGGCTGTTCTGGTAACTTTATTCCCTTGAGAGATTAGATGATTTATAAAACCCATATAATTTTTGAAGGTGGAGGTATGAATAGGAGAGAGGCAGTGGCAGAGGGCTGGAATTACCACCTGTGATCCCTTCTCATGAATATCCTAAATATCTCAAGAAATGACAGTACTTTACTTTCCCAAATACTCCTATTATCTAAGACAGTAAAGGAAATTAATAAATAGAATAGAATGGGGCCTATAAGAAAGATGATTTAGAATTAAATTGAGTAGAATATGAGTTAATAGGTGAATTCATAGCTGTTTTTCAGGATTGTATAGTACATTTCCTTGAAAGTATTAAAGGCTTTTGCAAAATACACATAATTGCAATATAACTTTTGCTGGGTGGAATGGAATTGCTAGGTAATAAGTATGCAGATGTCCAACTTCAATAGACACCACCAAACAACTTTCTAAGTAGTTAATACCAGTTTACTCGCCTAGCAGCAGTGTATTGCAATTCCATTTGTTCCATATCCTTTTTATTCTGTCAAAACTGTCCGTTTATCGGCCGTTTTCATTTTATCCATTCTGTTTAGCATGTAGCAGTATTTCATTGTGATTTTAGTTTGTTTTTCCCTAATAAAGTTGAATACCTTTTCGAAAAATAACCAGCCATTATCCCTTGGCCATTTGGATATCAGTATTCTTCGTAAAATTTCTGCCCTTTTATTTATTTTTCTATTAAATTAAAAGTGTTTTTATTGATTTGTAGACATTTTTATTTATCCTGGATAGGAATCTTTAATTGTGTATATTGCTAGAAATATCTTATGCTGTAGCTTATTTTTTAGTCTCTCCATGGTGTCTTTTGATGAACAGAAATTCTTAACTTTGACATAGTCCAAGTTTTAGTCTTTTCCTTTATACTGTCAATGGATGGTCATTGGCACCAATTCACCACCAGCAGGAATCCCCAGTTTGCAGTTCAGTGAAAAGGAAAACTTTATTCAATACAAACGGCTCATTTGTGATACAGCATAGCTGTACAACAATTCTTAATAGTTACGAAGCAGCATGGCTGCAAGGCAACCCTGGGGCCAGGCCCCTTTCTGGCTAGACAGCTCTGCTCTGCTCCACCAGCTCTGGTGTGCTCCACTTTGCTCTGCAAGACATCTTCGGTATTTCAGCTCCAGCTGGGGAAACAGAGTTTTTACTCTTCATGGGAATGAAAAGTGTGCTCCCCCAGAGGGAAGCTGAATTATGTAGGTAGAATTTCCACCCCTGGTCCCAGTTTGATTGGTTCAAAAGGCACTGTCCTGATTGGTCAGAATGGAGCCACTCTCATTGGTCAATGAAGATGCTGATGAGGCTATAGCTTTGTAACTCTGATTGGATGGGGAAAGTCTCAGTCCTTCTGATTGAAATATTAATACTATTCCAAGAACTAATTCCTTGATAAGGGCTGGCTCAGATGGCAGGAACATAGTGCAGACAGGCAGCTCAGTGCAGAAGGCAGGTGGCTTAGTGCAGGCTTGTCCCTGAAGAGGCTCCTGTTTTGAAAAGGCTGCTAGGCTCTTTTAAATTTGAGCCCAATTAGCCACCAGGAGTCCTTGGTATCTACTTTCTCAGCACTTTTGTGTCCTGTTTAACAAATCATAGTCTAACTAGAAATTCATGACTATGTTATCAACCAGAAACTTTATTGTCTACCTTTTACATTTAGATCTAAGATATATCAGGAATTGAATTTTGATCATAGAAATATTGGGTCAATTGATCAGTTGACCAGGCACTGCATATGGAAAAGAAAACACTTCTTTCACTATACTGCAGTGTCATAAGTCCAGTGACCATATGTATGTGAGACTGTTAACGGATTCTATTTATTTGTTCTTGTACCAACACAACATGTCCTAGTTAATGTAGATTTATAAGTCTTAATATCTGGTAGTATATATTCTCCAGATTCTTTAAGATTTGAGGAAATTTTAAAAGATTTTCTTGGCTGTTCTTGGCTTTTTAATATTATCTAATAATATTATTCTTCCTTGTCTTTAACCATTGATGAACTTGTTCAAAACAATAATATTGTACCAACTATGTAAGTTAGTCATTTCTAAGAGTGAGTATTTATAAAGAAAGGGAATTGATGTAGGTTAAGTGAAAAGTAATCATAAGAATGCTACAGAGAAGTAGTATTCTTTTAACTATGGGAAGGAAGAGTAGCTTAGCATAGATCTCTTGAACTTTTTCCTCTTACCAAATATCCGAGAAAAGCTAAGAAGTTGGTCATGTGTTGATTCATTGTTAATTATAGAGTATAGTGATAACAGGTTTGGGTATTAGTCACTGTTCTAGTTTTTGACAATAGCTCTTAATGCAGGAAGAAAAGGCTTTTTTATTTCTTTTTAAAGAGAATTAAGAGCATTTCCAGTACCATTCCTTTGCATAGGCTATTTCCTTGGATTTGAGCCTTAAAAATAGCTTTACCCAAGTATAGTTCTAAAATAGACTTTGGTTTATTCTTTTGTATTTGAAAGTGATATTGCTGATGAATTAAACTTACTTTTTATGGATAATCATAACATGACGTGATTTAAGATGCAGGTATAATTCTGTCATTAAAGTAAGGACTAATACTGACAATAATAATTCAAAGCTTATTATTATAACTTGTATTGCTTCTTACCTACTTAATAAGAGTATTGTTAAAATGACAACTTCATGACATTTGATATAATTTATCTTAAAATGTTTTAATCTACTTATGTATTTTAATATACACATGACATATATTTTAATATACATATGTATTTTAAATGTATTTAGATGTATGTTTAAATGTATTTTAATATGCATGTGACATAAATCTGTCATAAACTTAACAAATGCTGATTAGAGTCAAGGGTCCCATAACAGATGTTTACTGAGGAGTAAGAGAAAAGGCTCAAAGTGGGAAGAATTTATGGCACCAAGCAAGTCAGTGACTCTAGAGAATGTCAGTAAGCGGCAGTTACAAGGCCAGGTCTAATTTAAATGCTAGATCTGGCCTTATAGGCAATAAAATAAGGTAAAAATGAGGTTATCATTCTTAAGAACTTTTGAAATAAGGAAATAAGTGTTCCCTCTGGGAGTTAGTGACAAAAGCAGTATATAATTGATCTTAGCATAGTTGCAATTACCTTAGAAAAAGAATTCAGCCTACCAGACATTTTAGGAACTAGTTTGAATTTATCTGAAGAAAATGTGTCAACCAGAACAGTGATTTGTGATTTTAAGTGATAGAAACAGAAAAAAAAATCATAGAGTCAAATACCCATCCAAATACTTTATAAGGAAAAAGGAGTCTTGTTAGGCTGGCCCTACCCCTTTTGTTTTGGGGGCACACACCTGTCCTAGTAAGTTGGGGTATATGTGCAGTGGATCAGCAAGGTTCTACAATCTAGTCAGGAAAGGACCAATATTTCAGTAGTCAACTATGAAATAAAGTAGAATTTAAGATTTTAGACAGAAAGAGGTAAAAACCAAGCACTGAATTAGAAATCAGCTGGTCAGAATAATCAGTGCCAGTGGAGATTTCATGGGACCCAGTCTGTAGGAGAGAGGCGTTTATATAGCAGAGAGATCTGGTTCCATTACATTTTGGAGATGCATTCATCAGATCATCAGACTACACTTTGGATATACACATGACACACCCATTTCCCCTGGTTAGAGTCCATTCTAGGTATGCAGACTTCTGATGTTTGGACTATGTACAGTGATGGTAAGTTGAGTGCCAACATCAGGCTCTCTTATTGTAGAGTGATAACTTGGCGTATTGTTTTGTTTATTTTATATATATTTGAACCTCAAATGAAGGTTGAGGTATACTCCCTGGTTTATGGCACTCTATTGTCATTGGTCCATTTAAGTTTCCTCTTATATCTTTGTGTGTGTGTGTGTGTGTGTGTGTGTGTGTGTGTGTGTATGTATATATATATATTTTTTTTTTGTAATTTTTTTCCCCTTTTATTCCCTGTACTCCTATTTTCCCACCATCACTATTGTGGGTACTTACTCTAATATATTTAACATGTGTTCTTAGATATGTTTTTATTTCCAAAAGATTTTATATATGTATTTTTAATTCATGCAAAAATTATTCAAATGCTATTTCTCCAAACAATGTAATGTTACTATATATACATCTAGTTTACTATTTCTTGCTGTTGTCCCTAGTTTGTGTTCAACTTCCTGCTGCTTTAAATTATGCTGTAATAAATGTTTCCTTGTGGACTTGTGAGTGTTTCTCTGGGATATCACTGGGAGTAGGATTGCTGCATTGTAGCTTATGCCTTTTTAACTTTACCAGATTGCCCCCCAAATTTTTGACTGAGTTGTGCTAATATCATGAATTTTTCTAATTCTGGTGCAAAAATTATTGTTTTTTTTTTTTTTTTGCTTTTTTCTGATTAGTAGTATTACTGATCATTGCTTTATATATTTGTTTTTATCATTCCCCCTTCTGTTAATTATTATTCATAATCCTTTGTCTGTTTTTCTTTTGGGTTTTGTCTTTTTCTTGTTGATTTGTAGCAGTTCCTTATAATTTTTATATCTTTCATTGCCAGTTTTGGCTGTTGTATGTATCTCCTTTCTACCCCGGTCTATCATCTGTTTCTTACCTTTGTGATTCCTTCATTGTACACAAATCCCAAATAGTAGTGTCATCTCCCTAAGCTGTTTTACTTATGGTTTGTTCCTCGGGGTCTCATTTGACTGATCTGATCCCATCTCAAAGTCACGAAGATATTCCTACTACTTTTTATTTTATTAGCTCCATAGTTTTGCTTTTCACATTTATGTGTTTAAACCATCTGGAACTCACCTTTCACATACCTGTGTATGTATTTCTTAAAAAGTATTGTTTAGTTTTGCCTGTTTTTAAAAACTTTACATGAAGAAATTCTTTTATCTTAATGAAATGAACTTTTACCTTTGAAAAATGTGCTACTGTGAAAAGGTGGACAGAAACTATAATTTTTTTCTTGAAAAATAAGAGAAACAAATTAAGTATTACTAATATGAAGTCCTTGGCCTGATACCTAGAAGACAGATTGCTGGGTTAAATAGTAATTCTATTCTTAATTTTTTGAGGACCCTGCATACTGTTTTCCATAGTGGCCTTACCAGTTTACGTTTCCACGAGAAGTGTATGACGGTTTCTTTTTCTCCACAGCCTCTCAACACTTGTTATTATTACTTGTCTTGTTGAGAAAAGCCATTCTAAGAGGTGTGATGTGGTATCTCATTGTGGTTTTGATTTGCATTTTCCTAATAGCTAGTGAAGTTGAGCATCTTTTTGTGTAACTATTGGCCATTTTTTAATCTTCTTTTTGTATCAGGTCCTCTGCCCATTTTAAAATTGGATTTTTATTGTTGTTGACAGTACTTTTAATGGGGATAAAAAGCAGGTAAATAGTATAGGGCAAGGTGTGGGGGTGAAGTAGATTGTGCCTGTTCACAGTTCCCAGCAGTTTTGTTCGATTGTTTGGGTAGGTAAAAGGTGCCATTTACAAAGGCTTGAACAGACAGGAGTAGGATTTAGCACAGCACAGTCCCTTGAGTAGGGAACCCCTGCGCGTGCCCTTGTAAGAAGTACTGTTCATGGTGCATCTCTAGATAACTTGGATGTGCATCTTCCGCAGTTTCCTTTTTTTTTTTTTTTTTTTTTTGCTGCAGTGCAGTGACTCATATCCTGAAGGGACTTGCTTGGCAAGTAGCTGCTATCATTTTTGCCCTGTATACATTGTCACCAGAGTGTGAAAGCTGTGAACCAACAGATGTTATTGCTGTAGTCAAGAGACAAAGCTTTCTCTAAGGAATTTCTCTGCTGTGGAATGTGTTTCATTTCTCATCCACTGTGGGAATGAGATGTATAAATGGTCTAGCTTTTGTGTTGGTTCTGACAGGATGTCATTGCACAAATGGTTTCATTTGTTAATATTTAAAGTAATAAACAGTATTGAAGATTGGATTATGACTTCGCTTAACTTTGTGACCCAGAGCAACTTACTTGGGGTGGGAGATGGAGAAGGGCCGTTACGATCGGGGTTATATAATTTCCTCTTTAAAAAAATCTTTGTGTATACACACACACACACACACACACACACACACAGACACACACACACACACATAGGGCTTTTTAATCATATATTAAAGACAACTAAGGCTTTAATGAAAAACAGTATTCTCAGCCCTATCTCTCCCCATTCCTGATTTCTACTGCACACCCATGTTGTTTAGCTCTCTTAGCTATTTCTTCTGAATTACACATTTCTAATAATATTCTTTTAATGCATATTGTTTAAAATTCTTTTTTTTATTTTTCAATTGCAGTTGACATACAATATATTAGTTTTAGGTGTACAATATAGTAATGAGACATTTATATAACTTAGGAAGTGATCAACCAATAAATCTAGTACCCATCTGATACCATACAGAGTTATTACAATATTATTGACTGCACTTTGCATGCTATACTTTATACATCCCCATGACTGTTTTGTAACTACCAATTTTTACTACTTAATCCCTTCACCTTTTTCACCCATCCCACCAAACCCCCATACATCTGGCAACCCTCAAAATGTTCTCTGTATCTATGAGTTTGTTCATTTATTTTGTTACATTTCACTTATAAGTGAAATCACATGGCATTTGTCTTTGACTTATTCCATTCAGCACGGTACCTTCTAGGTCCATCCATGTGGTTGCAGATAGCAAGATTTCATTCTTTTTATGGCTGAGTAATATTCCACTGTATATGTGTACCACCTCTTCTTTTTTTTTTACATGAGAATATTATTTATTTGGTCATGTATAACTGAAACTCCAGCTATTTTGGTCTCAAAACAGTGCATAATCAGAAGTGATGCTATGAATGTACCCTGCAGTAATTTTTATTTATTTATTTATTTACTTACTTACTTATTTATTTATTTAAAATTCATTTTTATTGTTAGACTTATTGGGGTGACATCTGTTAGCAAGGATTACATAGGTTTCAGGCATACAATTCTACAGTGCATTGTCAACTTGTTGTATAATAAGTTCACCACCTAATGTGATTTCTCTTTCCATCACTTTATATTTAGCTTCCCCTCCCTCCTCTCCCACCCCCTCCCCTTTATCCCCTCCCTAACCCACTCATCCCCAAATAAACATTGAACTATTGATTGTGTCCATGGGTTGTTTGTTTGTTTGTTCATTTCTTTTCTCTTTGTTGCTTTCAGTTTTATATTCCGCATATGAGTGAAGTCATACAGTTCTTTGTTTTTTCTGTCTGGCTTATTTCACTAAGCATGATGATCTCCAGGTCCATCCATTTAGTTGCAAATGACAGTATTTCATCTTTTCTTATGGTTGAATAGTATTCCATTTTGTATATGTACCACAGCTTCTTTATCCAGTCATCTGTCGCAGGGCACTTTGGTTGTTTCCATGTTTTTTCCACTCTGAATAGCGCTGCAATGAACATTGGGGTACATAAGTCTTTGCGGACAAAGTTTTTTGGGTAGATCTCCAGAAGGGGGATTGCTGGGTCAAATGGTAGCTCCATTCCCAATTTTCTGAGGAACCTCCACACTGCCTGTACCATTTTGCACTCCCACCAGCAGTGTACCAGAGTTCCTTTTTCTCCACATCCTCTCCAGCACTTGTTATTCCTTGTCTTGTTGATAACAGCCATTCTAACAAGTGTGAGGTGATACTTCATTGTGGTTTTGATTTGCATTTCCCTGATAGCTAATGAGGATGAGCATGTTTTCATATGTCTGGTGGCCATTTGTATTTCTTCGTGGGAGAAATGTCTGTTTAGTTCTTCTGCCCACTTTTTAAGTGGGTTGTTTGTTTTTTTGTTGTTAAGTCTTATTAGGTCTTTATATATTTTAGATATTAGGCCCTTATCTGATGCATTATTTGCAAATATTTTCTCCCACTTAGTTGGCTGCCTCTTTGCCTTGTTGATGGTTTCTTTTGCTGTGCAGAAGCTTTTTAGTTTGATATAATCCCATTCATTTATTTTTGCTTTTACTTCCCTTGCTTTTGAGGTCAGGTTCATGAAGTCTTCCTTGAGTCCTAGGTCTATAAGTTTAGTACCAATGTTTTCTTCTATACAGTTTATTGTTGCAGGTCTGATATGAAGGCCTTTAATCCATTTCGAGTTAGCTTTTGTATATGGAGAGAGTTCACAGCTCAGGTTCATTCTTTTGCATATGTTTTTCCAGTTTTCCCAGCACCACCTACTAAAGAGGCTGTCTTTTTCCCATTGTATGTTTTTTGCTCCTTTATCGAAAATTACTCGTCCATAAATTTGTGGCTTTATTTCTGGGTTTTCAGTTCTGTTCCATTGGTCTATATTTCTGTTCTTCTGCCAATACCAAGCTGTTTTGACTATTGATGCTTTGTAATATAAATTGAAGTCAGGGAATGTAATGCCACCAGCCTTATTCTTTTTATGTAGTATTGCTTTGGCAATTCGAGATCTTTTATGGTTCCATATAAATTTACTAATTCTTTTAGCTGTTTCACGAAAGTATGATTGTGGGATTTTGATGGGCATTAAATCTGTAGATTGCTTTGGGCAGAATGGCCATTTTAACAATGAACAGGGGATATTTTTCCACCTCTTAAAGTCTGTTCCAATTTCTTTCAAAAGTTTCTTATAGTTTTCCATGTATAAGTCTGTCACGTTCTTCGTTAAATTAATTCCCAGGTATTTCATTCTTTTTATTGTGATAGCAAAGGGAATTGACTCCCTCATTTCTTTTTCTGAGGATTTGTTGTTTGTATATAGGAATGCTGTTGATTTTTTTTTTTACATTGATTTTGTATCCTGCGACTTTACTATATTCATTTATTGTTTCTAATAGTTTCCTGGTGGAATCTTTGGAATTTTTTATATAAAGGATCATGTCATCTGCAAACAGTGACAATTTGACCTCTTCTTTCCCAATTTGGATACCTTTGATTCCTTTCTCTTGCCTGATTGCTGTGGCTAGAACTTCCAGTACTATATTAAATAGCAGTGGTGACAGGGGGCATCCCTGTCTTGTTCCTGATTTTAGGGGAATAGGCTTCAGCTTTTCCCCATTCATTATGATGTTAGCCAAGGGCTTGTCATATATGGCCTTTATTATGTTGAGATACTTTCCTTCTATACCTATTTTATTTAGTGTTTTGATCATAAATGGATGCTGTATCTTGTCGAAAGCTTTTTCTGCATCAGTTGAAATGTTCATATGGTCTTTATCTTTGATTTTGTTTATGTGGTGTATCACAGTGATTGATTTTCATATGTTGAACCATCCTTGTGCTCCTGGGATGAATCCCATTTGATCTTGATGTATGATCTTTTTGATGCATTGTTGTATTCTGTTTGCTAATATTTTGTTTAGAATTTTTGCATCTGTGTTCCTCAGAGATATTGGTCTATAGTTTTCTTTTTTTGTGTTGTCTTTGCCAGGCTTTGGTATTAGGGTAATGTTGGCCTCATAGAATGAGTTAGAAAGTATTGCTTCCTCTTCAGTTTTTTGGAAGAGTCTGAGGAGGATAGGTTTTAATTCTTCTTTGAATGCTTGCTAGAACTCATTGGTGAAGCCATCTCTTTAGGGAGATTATGGAGAGTCATTTTAATCTCTTCACTGTCAATTGGTCTATTTAGATTATCCGGTTCTTCTTGGTTCAATCTAGGTAGGCTCTAAGTTTCTAGAAACTTGTCCATTTCTTCTAGGTTGTTAAATTTAGTGGCATAAAGTCCTTCATAATATTTTCTTATAATCCTTTGTATTTCTGTGGTATCAGTGGTAGTTTCTCCCCTTTCATTTCTAATTTTGGATATTTGTGTCCTTTCCTTTCATCCTTTGATTAGTCTAGCCAGGGGTTTGTCAATTTTGTTGACTTTCTCAAAGAACCAGCTCTTCGTAATATTAATTTTTTCTATTGTCCTTCTGTTCTCTAATTGGTTTAGCTCTGCTTTAATTTTTATTATTTCTTTCCTTCTACTGACTTTGGGTTTTGTCTGCTCTTCTCTTTCTAGTTCTTTAAGATGAGATGTTAAGGTGTTTACTTGTGATTTTTCTTGTTTCTTAAGATAAGCCTATAGTGATATAAATTTCCCTCTTATTTCCACTTTTCGCTGTGTCCCAATAATTCTGATACGTTGTATTTTCATTGTCATTAGTTTCTATATATTTTTTAATCTCATCTTTTATTTGTTCTTTTATCCAGTCTTTTTTTAATAAGCTGTTGTTTAATCTCCATGTGTATGTGTTTCTTTCTGCTTTCATTTTACAGTTGATCTCCAATTTCAAGGCTTTGTGGTCTGAGACTACACTTGGTATGATTTCGATCTTCTTGAATTTGCTAAGGCTACTTTTGTGTCCCAGCATGTGGTCTATCCTTGAAAATGTTCCATGTGCACTAGAAAAGAAGGAATAGTCTCTTTTTGCTGGATGAAGTGTCCTGTAAATGTCAATTATGTCCAATTGCTGTAATGTGTCGTTTAGAGCTGATGTTTCCTTTTTTATTTTCTGTTTTGATGATCTGGGTGTTTAAGTCTCCCACAATGAATGTGTGTTTGCCAGTTTTTCCTTTCAAATCTGTTAGTAGTTTCTTTGTATATTTTGGTGCATTCTGGTTGGGAGCATATATATTAATTAGTGTCAAGTCTTCTTGTTGTATTGTGCCTTTTATCATTATGTAATGTCCATCGTTTTACTGTCTTTTTTAACCTGAAGTTTATTTCATTAGATATCAGTATGGCCACTCCTGCTTTTCTCTGGTTACCATTTGCTTGGAGTATTGTTTCCCATTCTTTCACTCTGAGTCTGTGTTTGTCCTTATGGCTGAGGTGTGTTTCTTGGAGACAGCATATGGATGGGTTCTGTTTTTTAATCCAGTGTGCTACTCTGTGTCTTTTTATTGGTGAGTTCAGTCCATTAACATTTAGAGTGATGATCAATATGTGAGGATTTCCTTGGCCATTACTTATTTCTTTGTTTGTTTTATTTTTGTTTCTTTCTTGTTGCCCCAGCTTTGTTCCATTTTCCCTGATGTTTTGTTTCAGGTCGAAGAGCCTCCTTCAATATTTCTTGGAATGCTGGCCTTGTGCTGGCAAATTCCCTCAGCTTCTGTGTGTCTGAGAAGGTCTTTATTCCACCTTCATATCTGAAAGATAATTTTGCTGGATAATTTATTCTTGGCTATAAGTTCCTCTCTTTTAAAGTTTTGAATATTGGATTCCACTCCCTCCTGGCTTGCAGAGTTTCTGCTGAGAAATCTGATGCCAGTCTGATGGGTTTTCCTTTAAAGATTATAATTCTTTTTTCCCTGGCTGCCTTGAGAATTGTCTCTTTGTCTTTAGTTTTGGACATCTTTAGTACCATGTGTCTTGGAGAAGATCTGTTAGGGTCCAGATATCTAGGGGACCTGTTTTTTTCTTGAATTTGGGGTTCCAGATCTTTCCATAGGTTTGGAAAGTTCTTATATACTATTTGTTTGAGTATGTTCTCTGTAGAATGCTCTGCCCCTTCTTCTATTCCTATTATCCTGATGTTGTTTTGTCTCATGGAGTCAGATAGTTCTTGTGAGTTCTTTCAATCCTTTTGGTTCTATATTCCCTCTCTTCCTCTTTCTTAGCTGTTTCCATGTTATCATCTTCGATATCACAAACTCCTTCCTCCATCTGGTTGTTCCTGTTTCCTATGGCAGTTATTTCGTTTCTCACTTCTTTTATTATATTATTTATCTCTCGCATTTCTATCTCAATCTTCCTTATGTTTCGAATTTCTTTGTTAAGTTGTTCCTTTTGTTCATGGAGATCCTTTTTTATGTCATTCATGTCCTTTTTTATGTTGTTTATCTCAGCCATGGTGCTCTGCCAGTATGTTTTCATTTCTCACAGCCTTTAGAATGGCTACTTTAAATTCCCTGTCACTTAATTCGGAAACTTCTAGGTCTAATCAACTGTCTTGATAAATTTCCTGTTCTTTCTGAGGAGTTTTAGTTTTTAAGGAATTCATCTTGTCTGCTGGGTTCTTCCTCTTTGACGTGAGGGCGTTATTTCAGTAGTGCCCAGGAGCCCTGATTGGTACTTTTGTGTGTCTTGCTGTAGGGCAGACACGAGGTGGTACTGGGGGGGGGCAAGTTTTGGTAGAGAGGGGTTGTTTCTTATTTCTGGTCTCCTACGTTTGTAGGCGGTGCGCATCTATCATGGTCCCTCTGCTTCCTGTAGTTAGTTGGTTGGGGAGGTTGTAGGAAAGGGGAGAGGCCAACAAAAGGCACACCGGGGCAGCTCCACCTTCTGCCCTATGCTGGGGAATCTGGGTGATGCGGGCCAAGGCTGCTCTTTCTGGCTGCGGTGAATGCTATCAAATCTGCCTTTCTTCCCGGGCCTGCTTCCGTGGCCAAATGTTGGGGCAGATTCTGCGGGCTCGCACTGCTTTTAGGACCCAGGGGTGCACGAGCAGGCTTGCACACAAGTCCGAAGCTGTGGGTCTGACCCTGCGGCAGGAAGGCAGCTGGCCCGCCTCCACAGCGGTCCGGATCGGGAGCCGCAGCCCTGCATAGGAGCTGTGCCCGCTGCGCTGGCAGCCAGTCCGCCTCTGCAGCGGGCCGCGACCAGGAACCGCAGCCTTGTGCAGGAGCATGCACGCCTGTGCTGTGGGTCCCAAGGGAGCCTAGAGCCAAGCTGTCGTCTCTGCAGTTCAGAGTCCTCGCTCAGCCCTGCTACCACTCAGGAGTTCCAGAGGCTGGCTCCCAAGCTCTGTCCCAACTCGCAGCTCCAAATTCCAGCTCCCCAGCCTAGCTCTTCAGCGGACTTCCACTGTTCTGTCTCCTTGCTAGGGCTTTTCCTCTTGTCGCCTCTTGGCTTCCCCCTCCCATGCACTGCAGCCAGCCGTGATCGGGTCCTGCTGCGATCTGTCTTTGCTCCTTCCCCTCTCTCCCGCTCGTCCCTTTCTCTCCAACCCTTAGGTGTTTACTTGTGATGCATGGATGTCTCAGCTGCCGTTTTTTGTCACACGAGGTCCTCTTTCTTGGCTCCTGGGTGGCCGTTCAATTGTGTTTTCTGGGAGAAGCTTCAGGGACCTCCTCTTCTTTATCCATTCAACTATATTTTTTTTTTTCTGGAAGCTCTTCCATTTGTTTTTATTTTTTTTTAAATTTATTTTTATTGTTAGACTTATTGGGGTGACATCTGTTAGCAAGGATTACATAGGTTTCAGGCATACAATTCTACAGTGCATTGTCAACTTGTATAATAAGTTCACCACCTAATGTGACTTCTTTATCACCTTATATTTAGCTCCCCCTCCCCCCTCTCCCACCCCTTCCCCCTCCCCTTCTCCCCTCCCCTCCCCACATAAACATTAAACTATTGATAGTGTCCATGGATTATTTGTTTGTTTTTTCATTTTGTTTTTTTTTCTCTGTTGCTTTCAGTTTTATATTCCGCATATGAGTGAAGTCATACAGTTTTTTGTTTTTTCTGTCTGGCTTACAATGGTATTTTCTATTCATGTTAAGAATGAAGCATTAAAATGTTCACAGAAAGCTCAGTGAATGGGGCTACTATTTATTAACTGGTGGACATTACTGTAGAGTGATCAGAAGAGGGCCTGGCTTTTCGTGGGAGAAGGAAAGCAATTGTCATTATTTTTGGGCTGAGGTCCCCAGTAAGGAATCCTCCATTCTCCTTCTTAGGCAAGTATAAGCATAACTATCAACACTTTGGGAACTCAGTGTGGAAAAGGCACCCATCATTTACTATATAGTCTTTAACTTAATTTTTCTGTTTAACATTATCAGCTCTGTTTGGTGCCCTCCAATGTATAGACCCTGTTCTAACTTCGGCAGAGTTAATGATCACTGGAGAAAGCTATCAGATGGCAGAAGCCTTGCAGCATAGCATAGGGGGATGATCTGAACGTCCTATGACCTTTCAAAAAACTTTTTAACCAATTTGTTGCTGTTCTCTGTGCTTTCACTTCAGACCCACCATATGCACAGATATGGGGCTTGATTCTTACTGATACTCTTCTTACCCTCTCACCTTCCTCACCTGTTTGTCCCTTTTTCAGTCTTATTTTCTGCCAAGTTATCCACTTTCTAGCTTTTATCTTTAACATTTGGAGCAGGGGTTAATTGTACATGGGGAGGATTGGGGCTGGTTTCTTATTTGTCTTCGTATCTAAGAAGAGGTACCTAAGAGAGACAGAATGAGTACTATCTTTAAGTAGAGGTACATTGTTATGTCATGTGTAGAAGGGCTGACTATGAGCCTGAGATTGCTTCTCCTATCCTTGGCTCACCATTAGGTAAGTCCACCCTGTTCAGAATTATGAATGGGTGCCCTTAACATCATCAAATGCAGCCTCCATTTTTCATGTCACTAATGTTTTCCCTACATTTTAGTTGTTCCCTTCTTAAGATTCTCATATGCTCTAGGGAAAGAATATGATCATCTTACTTAAACTAAGAAAGAGTTTTAAAGTTTTAAAAGTCTTAGCTTTCCTGCAGATATGTGTGTTGTAAAAGAGGGCCGAAGCTATCAAAGGTGTTCTTTTGGTTACAGGTCTATGAGGGAGATTGTGTTTAGGTTGAGAGTGGAGTGAAGACATCCTGGACTGTCAGAGGTGGAAGAGTATATATTTATGCTAAGCAAATAGCTTGTATAGGCATATCCCCATATTAGTGAACAGTTTAAAGGGAATTAAATTTTTTTTTTATTAAATCTATTGGGGATGACATTGGTTAGTAACATGATATAGGTTTCAAATGTACAATTCTATAATACATGATCTATATATTGCATTGTGTGGATTTTCACATTATTTCTTTCTATTTTTTTTAATTGCAAATACGTGTTTGAGGATCAGTGTAAAATAGCTTGGATTTAGATATTGTTTTATTTTACAGAATTTTCTCCTTTGAACTCAGTTTCAGGCCTTTGCAAACTATGTTTTTCAGCATCCTAAAAGTGAAAGTTGAAATTCCTGGAGTAGAAGATATTTGTAGCAGAAAGGTCATTAAGATTGCATGTGCTGCAGTTTACATGTTTTTATATTATACTGGGATAAGTCATAAAGCTTTGGGGATGATATAAACATTTTTAATAGAATTAAGGTAACTTATGGTAAGACACTTGATTATTAATAGCAATTTAAGAAAATATTACTGGAGAAAGTTGAATAAACTCAAGTTCATAATGGTTACTTTGTTAACAAGAATTAAAATGAGAAAATAAACCATCTATCTACAAGATTAGAAAATTAATTTCACGAACTCATCCTGGAAAAAGTGCTACACACCTTATTGCTAAATATCATTATGGTCACTTTCAAAGTAATGAAAGTGACTTTGGGCAGTTATGCACCGATACCAGTGCCTAGTCCACCGTTCAAAGTGATTTTGGAACTCTTTTTCTGGAATGGCCATCAGAGCTACTGTCATCATACTCAAAATCTGACAGTTAAGTTCATGAACTTGGCACTGTGCACTTAACGTTGGCAGCACTGTACAAACAGCAAGATTCCTTACTGAGTTGTTTGCACATTGCTGCCAATGTAAGTGCATGGTGGCAAATTCACAAACTTAATTGTCAGATTTTGGGTATGATGACAGCGCTGATGGCTATTCCAGAAAAAGTGTTCCAAAATTGCTTTGAAGGGAGAACTAGGCGCTGGCATTGGTAAGGAGAGTACTTTCAAGGAGACTGTATGATATTCAGCAATGAGGTATGTAGCATTTTTTCTAGGGTGAGTTTGTAAAACTTGTTTATATAAAATGAATATTCAAAAGTAAGAGATAAAATGGGGAGAGATCTGGGAATCCTTCCTTAACAATTTAAACTTTATTTATTTATTTTTTTTGTAGATGAATAAATTTTATTGTAAAGAGGCTAGACAACTTATCCTCAAACACGTACACAATAAGTAGCAAAATTAAGACCCAAACTGAGTTCTAATTACAAGTGTACTAGGTATTCTATTGTACCTCCCTACTTCTCCTTAAAAGTTCAACAAAGGCAGACTAAAAGCATAAACATGGAGAGAAGGTTTTCCAGGAACTTTTGAACTTCATGAAAACAATAATGATAATAAAACAGCTTTAAAAAACTGTGTTCTTTTTTTTTTTTGTCAATTATCAGTAACATTTACTAAGGATCTATCATAAACCAGTTATCATGCTAGGGGTGAGGATACAAAAGAAATATACAGGAGTTCCCTGGTGGTGTAGCGGCTTAAGGATTCGGCGCTGTCAACACTGTGCCCTGGGTTCGATTCCCAGCCAGGGAACTACCCACATAATGAAAAAAAACAAAACAAAACAAAACAGAAATATACAATATCACAACCCTCAAGGAGTTCATTTCTAGGGACAGTGACAGAGACTGATGTAAACAGTCACAGTATAAAATGATTCCTCTTGTGATAGGATTACATGCAAAGGGCTGTAGGAGAAGAATGTCACTTAACTTGAGGAAGATAAAGGTCAAAGAGTTTTTCCAAAAAAGTGAGTCTTAAAGGGTTTTTAACTTGAAGTTTGTTTCATCAGATATCAGTATGGCAACTGCTGCTTTTGTCTGGTTACCATTTGCTTGGAGTATTGTTTTCCATCCTTTCACTGAGTCTGTGTTTGTCCTCCTGGAGATAGCATATGGATGGGGTTTTTTAATCCAGTCTGCTATTGTCTTTTTTTTGGTGCTTTCAGTTCCATTAACATTTAGAGTGATGATTAATATGTGAGGATTTCCTGTGGCCATTACTTTTTGTTGTTTTGTTTCATTTTTGTTTCTTATTGCCCCAACTCTTTTCCATTTGTCCTGATGTTTTGTTTCAGTATTTCTTGAAGTGCTGGCCTCATGCTGGCAAATTCCCTCAGCTTCTGTGTGTCTGAGAAGGTCTTTATTCCACCTTCATATCTGAAGGATAATTTTGCTGGATAATTTATTCTTGGCTGGAAGTTTCTCTCTTTTACTATTTTGAATATTTGATTCCACTCCCTCCTGGCTTGCAGAGTTTCTGCTGAGAAGTCTGATGCCAGCTTGATGGGTTTACCTCTAAAGGTTATAATTCTTTTTTCCCTGGCTGCCTTGAGAATTGTCTCTTTGTCTTTGATTTTTGACATCTTCAGGACTATGTGTCTTGGAGAAGATCTGCTAGTGTCCAGGTATCTAGGGGACCTATTTTCTTCTTGAATTTGGGGTTCCAGATCTTTCCATAGGTTTGGAAAGTTCTCATCTACTATTTGTTTGAGTATGTTCTCTGTAGAGTGCTCTACTCCTTCCACTCCTATTATCCTGATGTTGTTTTGTCTCATGGAGTCAGATAGTTCTTGCAGAGTTCTTTCAATCCTTTTGGTTCTATATTCCCTTTCTTCCTCTTTCTTAGCTGTTTCCATGTTCTGATCTTCAATATTACCAATTCTTTCCTCCATCTGGTTGCCCTGTTTTCTATGGCAGTTATTTCTTTTCTCACTTCTTTTACTGTATTATTTATCTCAATTCTTTCTTACAGTTTGAATTTCTTTATCAAACTGTTCGTTTCATTCACAGATGTCCTTTCTGACATCCTTAAGCAGAGCTAAGACTTTTTGACTGTATATTTTCATTTCTCTGAGAGTCTTTAGAATGGCTATTTTATATTCTCTGTCAGTTAGTTCATAAATTTCTAGATCTGTAAGATCCTTTTCTGGAGATTTTTCATCTTTCTGAGAGGCTTTCAATCCTACGGTATTCATATTGCCTGTTGTGTTCTTCTTCCCTGGCATAAGGGCTTTATTTCCAGCAGAGCCCAGGAGATCACTTTATTTCTCTGATTTGTATTTTTGTGGTGTCTTGCTGTAGAGACACTAGGTAGTTCTGGGGGGCAAGTTTTGGGAGAGAGGGAAGGTGTTTAAACCGTAAGTCTGGTCTCCAGCAGTGTTTGGAGGCAGGTGCAGCTGTCCATGGTCTCTCCACTTCCTGCAATGCGTTGGGGAAGCTGAATAACAAAGGGCTTTTAGTCTCCCATTTTGATCCAGTCTTCCAAATACCAGGCAGCGTGATCTTGCTTAAGATGCAAACTTTTTCTGTCTTTGACCATGGGTTAGTCTTCCAACATTATTTGATAGGGTGATCCGTTTGTCTCTGGTGTTTCATGCCACCAGGGAATCTCCACTTTGGCTTCAGACGCTGTTCTTCAATTGCCACAGGACCCCCTCGTGCCCGTGTCGCAGTCCCTTTGAAGATTGTCCCTTCCCTCTCACCCTACCGCATGCCTGGCAGAAGCTTGCTGTCACTTCCCAACAATTTAAACTTTAAATGTAATGTTTAACTTCCATAAATTGATTTTCACCTAAAGTTTTTAGTACTTATGGCAGGACATTTGTTTTCTGTGAGGAGAGCAGAACTTTTAATGTATTTTTCTTTTAATTAGCTTTTTATAATCATATTAGCGTATCTTACGCACATGTAATTTTATAATAATACTCTACTGCAACTTTGCTCATTTGCTAACTCAGAGGCATCATTGCAGCACAACCTTTCCACAGGGGTTACAAGCAGTTTAGTAAAAATAAATTTGAAATCAGGATTATTAAACCTCACTTTTTTTTTTCTGCAGAGTTCCAGGGATTCATTCACAATGAGGAGGCAAATTCTACTTGCCATGTGGTTGCAAAGTAAATTTATAGTTTCTGCTGACTCTTCAGTATACTTTCCAGATATTCTGTGACTGTTCTTGACAAATATTAGACTATAGAACTTTGAAGAAGCTGAACGTGTTGCTAAGATGGGCTACAGATTTCTTTTTCTTCTTACTTTTTAAAAAATTTCTTGCTTTTACTTTAGCAGTGACAGGAACTAGAGATAATTGCATAATCATACTATTGTTTTAATGTACTGAGGAGCAGGCCTCTAAGTAGAAAAGGATTGTTCAGACTGAGTCAGGTACTCAGTTGTTCTGTGGCATCAAGTGATCCTAGGTAAATTGTGTGCTCTGGGGCCAGTTGTTCCGATTGCTCACCTTGAATGGTGTGTGTTCCCTTCTGCTGCTATAACAACAAACCCAAGAGCAATTCTGGTGGACCCTCTAGTGTTAGGGTCTCTGGTCAAAGAGGTCATTAGGTTGGCCTGGAAAAAGAAATCAGTACCACACAGATTATAATAATAGTGCTGCTTTCTGATTATCTGATCCATTTTATTCTTAGTACAGGATTAGTATTTCCAGCTTTATATAATTAGAAATAATAACTAATTTTTCTATTGGAAGAAAAAATACTGCACAATTATCTACATAAACTACCTAAAACTTAGTGTCTTAAAACAACTTCTTACTATATTTTTTTCTTCTCTGGATAGACTTAGCTCAGTTGGGCAGTTTTCACATAGGGTTTCATCATTCTCTTACAGTCACATATTGGTAGGAGCTGTAGTTCTCTAACAGCTCGGCTGGGTTAAGCATGTCCTCTATGATGGACTGCTTACTGGAGTATTTCCTTGTGGCCTCTCCCTGTAGCTTGGGCTTTTTATAGCATGGCAGCTGGACTCTGAGAGGGAGCCTCTCAAGAATATGTATTCTGAGAGGCAAGAAGCAGAAGCTGCCAGACTGGTTAAGAGCTACACCTGTAACCTAGCCTTGTCTACTGCTGTGTTGTTTGACTCGTCAGAGCAGTCTTAGGGCCTGCCCAGATTCAAGGGTGTGAAGAAATAGACTCTGCCTTATATCAGAGGAGTCCCAAGGAGGGAATGGAGATATCATAGTCACCTTTGGAAAATACAATCTGTTAGAAACTCCTGATTAAAAAAAAATTGTATAATGCCTTAACAGACTGTATTAGTATATTCTTGCATAGATATTGTATGTATGTATGTGTGTGTGTGCATGCATGTATATGTTGCATAAATATTCTGTGTGCATGTGTGTATAGTGTGTATGTATACACACATATACATAAATATGTATATATGAGGGCTGTCCCCAAAAATATCCAGTCATAAAAGCCTCTATTTTTTCATATTACATGCCTGGATACTTCCTGGACAGCTCTTGTATGTACGTACGTATACACGTATACATATATATGTGATATTTCAGTATCAATATACATTATACAGTTGACCCTGGAACAACACAGGGTTAGGCGCACTGATGCCCGGCACAGTTGAAAATCCATGTGTAACTTTTGACTCTCCCAAAACAGTTGTCCCTCAGTATCTGCAGGGGATTGGTTCCAGAACTTCCTATGGATACCAAAATCTCCAATGCTCAAGTTCCCTATATAAAAGGGCATAGATCAGTGCTTACAGTCAGCCCTTCACATCCAGACTACCAATCATGGATTGAAAACAGTATAAGTATTTATTGAAAAAAATTCCCATATTAAGTGGACTTGCATAGTTCAAACATATGTTGTTCAAGGGTCAAATGTACTTGGTGTAAACAAATACACAACCTTTTTTGCTGTTCACAAATCTCAAAATCATCTGGTAGTTGAACTACCTTTCCCCTGCTGATTTGTGTTACTATTCTCTGTGAAACTTTTATATCTTTTCTATTTTCAAACCTGTAACAACCACTTCCACTCCACTCACTGTGTGCCGATGACCTTGCTTTTTATTTCCTTGTGACTAAAGCAACCAGAGGAAAAATTTAGTTCTTCTATTACCAAATCTCCCAGCTACGTGTCTCATTACCCATATTCTATACCTTTCCTCTAGGTGACTATATAATATAAAGAGTATCCAGCCTAAATGAATAGGCTGGGTACCCCTTTTGACCTGGGACCCACCTCTTCTTGGTCACTCAAGGATTTAACACCTGCACCATTCATTTTCCTCTTTCTACTGTTGTAGATTGTTTCCTTCAGCATACAAATAGCCTGAAAATTTGTCTCTTTGTCACACAACCCTGTTCTGCTACCCCATTTCTTTGCTTCCAGCTACTGAAAATTCTACAAAAGGGTTGTCTATGCTCTGTCTCCATTCCCTCCTCTTCTGTTTTAGTTTTTAAAAAATTATAGGTGGTATAAATTATGATAGTACTTTCAGGTGTACAATTAGTGATTTGACATCTATGTACTTTACACTGTGATCACCACACTAAGTCTAGTAACCATCTGTCAATATGCAAAGTTATCAAAGTATTATTGACTATATTCCTCTTCACTCATCCCTCCTTACACTCCCCTTTGATCTGTTTCTGTGAGTCTGTTTTTTTTTTCTTTTGTGAAATTATATGATTATATTTCTCTATCTGACTTATTTCATTTAGCATAGACCTTCTAAGTCAGGGCTGGGCAAGACGTCAGTCGCAGCAATTTTGGGGTGACAATCTGAATTGAGAAAAAAGTGTAGTGGATGCCACATTACAACATTATTAACATTATTATTACTAGTGCCCGCCTTCCGCATAAAAAAATTACACTGTAACTGGAGACACGTGTGTGTGCTGTTTGATTCTGTGATTTGCAGTGGACTTGTTTTTAAAAGACACTGATTATTACAATATGGAATAAAATAAATAGCTAATGACACTTGGAGAAGATTAGAAGTAGCTCTTGCCCTGAAAAAGTCAGCCCAGTCCTGTCTAGGTCTATCCATGTTTCATTTTCTCTTGAATTCATTCCATTCCATCAAAACACCCTGTAGAGGTCAGTGATAACCACTGCCAAATCCAGTGGCCAATTCTCAGTCTTTATTTTATTTAACTTCTCAGTGCTTTTGACAAAGCCCTCCTTAAAGCCCCGTTTTCAATACTCTGTTGTTTTTGCTCTCATCTCAGTATTTACTCTACTAAATACTCCTCACGCCTCTAAATGTTGGAGGTCAATGTCAAATTAGAATGTCCAAATTAAATCTTGTTTCCCTCTTTCAGATGTGCTCCCCAGATCAGAAAAAACAGTGATCCTTGATGACATTAATAACCCACCTTTAATCTACCAGTAGATCCTGACAGCTATACCTACAAAACATGTAAAAACTCTAAGCCCTAAAATTTTTATCATCACCATTCTTTCTTTCATCTAGTCAACCATCCATCATTCTGTGGATCATTGCAATAAATAGCCTCCTGACTGGAACCCCTACTTTCCTCTTTGCCTTTTCATGGTTTACTCTCACCAGAGCACTCAGTGATGCTTCCAAGACTTAAGTCATATCACATCACTCTTCTCCAAATCTCTAGTGTCTTCCCATCTTGCTTGGAATAAAAGCCAAAGCCCTTAACATGGTTTACAAAGGCCTGCCTATTCTGGACCCTGTTTCCTCTCTGAGTATATCAATACCACTCTCCCCTATGTTCACTTTGCTCCAGGTGACTGACCTTTCTGTTCTCCATGAACATGCCAAGTCCATTTCCACATCAAGGCATTTCCTCTTGCTGTTTTTAATGGCTCTAAAACTTCCCCAGTTTGCCCAAATGCTATCACCTTATTTCAGTCATGTTTCTACTCAAAGTTCAGTTCCTGAAACCTTTCCCATAGCACCCTACCTGAAGCAGTACCTCCTCCCATGCCCCAGCCAACAGACACTTGGCTACCCATTGTCCCTGTTCTGCTTTAGTTTTTGTTTGTTTGTTTGTTTGTTTTGGTACTTATAACCACCACCATTTCCCCCCCTGTGGTCTGTCTCTGCTCTTTAGAATAAAAGCATCACAGTAGTAGGGACTTTGGATCACAACAAAGTTTTAACATTCAGCAGGTGCATTGTTGAGTGAATGAATAAATGCTCGTGTATGAATGCAGTGGATTATTGTGTGTGGTTTGATAGGAAAACAGTAATTCTAACTATTTATTTTAAACTTAGGCAGGTAATCCTGGTATATCAAAAACCACATTGACTTTAGTGTTTATCTTTAAGATCTCAGTTTGCCAAATGATGCTTTTTGCTTAGGCCTTGTTGCTTTTTGAGCTGGCAAGAATTTGTAAGTTCTGCCTTTCTACCACCATTGTGTACCATCAAGGTGCTTACTTTTCTTCATATGTTTATTGACTGAAGAGGGGACAGAATGCCATTGAGATGATGTAGTTAGAGTGCATGATTCCTTAGGTCTTTTAGTTAAAAATAATTTTTCCTTAAGATGGACCTTTAAAAGTCTAATGCTCCGTAAGATAATTTCTCAGTAGTTTTGAACATTTTAATTGTAAGATCACTGCCTCCTAAAAACACTAGCTGATTGTACTGGTTTGTAATTTGCCTTATAATTAATTTTAATTTTAGTCACTTGAATCAAGCTTATTTTGGCAAGTGTCTTTTTAGGGGAAATTTCAGATAGACTTTACTAATGCTATACTATAGGTTAATCTGTCTTTAAAAGCATTCTTTCTATATAACTTATATTCTAAGAATTTTAATTATCAAATAGTTATGCTTCTCTATAACAGAAACAGAACCTAAAAATTCCAAAATCAAGATTTCACTTGTGAGCAAATAGAACTTTAGTTTAAAAATCTTTATTTTTAAGTACAGCTTTTTACTCAAGCATCTACTGTCATCGCATTTACATTTTTTACTTGTAAGTATAAAGCCACTACATTGTCCATCATTAAGTTTATAAGAGTTTTCCACTTAACTCTTAATAAGGTGACACTTGATTAAACTGAAAAGAGTAGGAATTTATGGTAATAGGGACATAGTACTTTTTACAAAAGCTAATTAAAGTTAATGGGGCCTGGAGACTTGGAGCGAATCTCATTCCAGAGACTTGAATCCCTCTTGGAGAAAGCAAAGATGTTGCTGGCTGGCTGGTTGGACTGTTTGTTGTTATAGACATAGTAACTTCTGTCAGAGAAAAGAGCTCTAGGTCCTATGTAACTTTGATTAAGTAGAAAATGAGTAGTCCAGGATGGAGTAGAGATAAACAAACAGTACTCTGCATGGTCCAGATCAATTGTGCTACTTGTTAGATGTTATTAACGTAGAGGTTTTTAGACAGTATAAACTAAGGACATTGCTTTAAGATTCTTAAATATGCTCCTGTTTACATTGCCTTTTTTTAGAGGTTCAGAAAATGAGCACTTTACATAGTTTAACTGTTTCTCTTTCTTTTTTATTCCGTTTCCACATCCCTTTTTTATTTCACCCCACACCAAAAATGACCTTTCAGAAACACAAAGTAGATCTTTTCTACAAGCTACGCCATGTGATGAATGAGCTTATTGACCTGCGAAGGCAGCTACTATCTGGTCACCTGACTCAGGATCAGGTGCGGGAGGTTAAGCGGCACATCACCGTGCGCCTGGACTGGGGCAACGAGTAAGTACGACTTCCTCTGGGCATCTCTCAGTTTCATTTGTGGTAACTCAAGGAGTTTGTACTTGATCACAGCTTCTCTTTAGTGATTAAAAGACATTATATTCTCCACTAAACTTTGATCATTTTTACTGTGAGTAGTTGTTTCTTTTAGTTCAGCAAAGGACACTCACTGGTTCTACTCACTGAAACTCTCTCAGCCTTCATTTTCACTTCTGGAAAACCAGATTGGACTATATTATACTCTGGGTCTCTTCCAGCACAAATTTCTTGATTCTAGACCTCAGTAATCAGAACATACTTTTGTTTCATCTTAGCAAAATACAGCATGTTAACTTACAGCATAGTTACTGAGCTGGTCTTAGTCTCAAACAGTACTGCATTATAAAATGCTATCATCGTATTTATTTTAAAAATCCATACTAGTAATAACTGCAAATATAGTATTACTGTGTGCCAAGTAAATTGTTACACTTAAACTGATGGCACTGACAGTTGTATAAAAAAATTATGTTACAGTTTAACTGCAACTGTACATACCAGTAAATAAAGAAGAGAAATACTTTAGAAATGTCAATTTCTCTTTATAATAAAACTTGGAAAAAAGATCAGAGTTTGCAATCCAGTCTGAGAGATTAGTAGCTTGGAAACAAGTTCAAATTATAATTTGAAAAAGGCTTAGACGATTACAAATATCTGTCTCTAAATTACAATTATTCTACCTTCATGAATAACTTTTTCTCAACAAAGTGGTATGTGTCATGGGTGTGGAGGTATTTAATGTCCACTTTAATGAACAGAAATCAGGAACATAGTTCCATTTCCCTTCTCCACTTTTTTCCTTCTCTCCCTCTCCTCAAATTTCTCCTTTCCCAGCTTCCCTGTATCTTCTTTCCTCCTTTCTCCCTCCCTTACACTGCTTTCCTTCCTTCCTTCTTCTTCTTTGCATTTTTCCCTTTCCCTTCAGTGGATAATACAGTCACTTAAAAAACTTAAATGAAAAATTTCTCAGTCTATCATTAATAGAGGAAAAAGGCATATTGTCCCCAAAATCAATAGGACTATTCTCTCTGGTTCTCACTTGAACTAAAGCTATTTTAAAAATTTCCTTCTTATTTTGAAAGAAGAGGTAGTATACTGCAGAAATCACATTCTTTCATACTATTAGGTTATGTAAAGGAGACTGTTCCATGCAACAGCTGAGCACTGATAATCATATCTGTTGTTTTCATTTTATGCCTGATAGTTGCACACTCCTTCTTCCACCACACTTTTATAAATGCCATAAAATATTGAAGCTCAGCACATGTTGGCATGTGGTAGATGCATAACCAATATATACTAAATGTATTTTTGTGTTTTAATTGATAATCATTAAATAATGTTAAACTTTATGCCTTTTCTATAGGCTTTTATACAGACATTTATAGCTCTACTTTTTCAGAACCTATTTCAGAAACTATTAATAGTTTATTGAATACATCTGTAATACCTATATCACTGTGGCAAGTGCATGGTCTAACTTACATGCACCGTTGTAATGAAATGCTATTATGCTCTTCCAAGACAAGAGTTCTGTTTCACCTAATGAGAAAACTGAGGTTCAGAGCACTTTTTCCAATGTCATGGTGAATGATAGAGCTGGTATTTGTACCTAGAACTGATTCCCAAAACCCATACACTTCATGTAGAACCTTACTGTCTCTCTGATTATATTTAACTGTGAGTCTTAAACCCAGGCAAATTATTGCCAGTAGTTCTGGTCCATGAGTTATTTGATCTTTTTTTCTGTACTCCTAGTGTGAGTACTATATGTCCCATAATACATAACTGATTTAACATGGAGTTAGAACTTTCAAGGATAGAAACTAACGTGGTACTATACACTTTTATTTAGAATTCAGATTAAATGCTGAGCTCTCCACATCTATATAACAACAATTTTGTTTCCTGAGATTAGGAATTATTATTTATTTGGCAAAAAGTTTGAATATTCAGGGATTAAATTTATGTGGCATACACTTGTTGACCTATTCACTATAGAGACTCATTCCTTAAGTAAAAATTATTAAAATGGTATCAGGTAGATATCACTTATAAAATTGTGTTCTTAATATTTTTAGGAACTAAAATATAGGAAGGGCATATAACAAAGTTGTGTTCAAATTAACTAGCCATTATCTCTGTTATAAGTCTCTTATAACAAAGAATTAGTTAATTACATCCTCACCGAGGGAATTTTAAAATAATTTGTCTAGCAATGTAATTTTAATATGTTAATTTAATATTTTCAACACCTCCCATAAGATGTTCATAAAAGTTTCTTCTCTCTCTAATCTCATCACTACAGTAAATACAGCATGACTAAGTTAAATTGCATTAACTCAGGACTAATCCAACCTAATTATTTTTTGCCTTAGAAAAATACTTACATAAAAATATCAGAGGGGTTCCCTGGTGGTATAATGGCTAGGCTTTGGCTCTCACCACCGTGGCCTGGGTTTGATCCTCATTCAGGGAACCAACCAAAAAAAAAAAAAAAAAAAAAGAAATATTTTATTCTTAGAATAATGGATAGAGTTTTTTGTGTTTCTTCTTTAGGTAGAAAGTTCAGATTTTAATAAAATGTAAATATTTTATAAGCTTTTGTTGAGTTAGAATGATGTTTCTATAGAAGGGTCTTCAGAGAGTTTCTGTCAATAGATTGGATGGGTATATGGGTGTATAGTTGAATGGACAAGCAAGGTAAGAGTGTTGTAGTGCTAAGATAGAGATTGCATGGATGCCAGGCTCCAGATAGGCCCATCATGGGTTGTGGTGCACTAACACAGAGCACATACGCTCAGTCTTGGCCCTATTAACTTAGATCCATCTGGATTTTTTCTTAAGCTGTTATATTGAAAACATCTGTTTTGTTTGGGTACTTTGAATAGTCTTTTTTGTTACTTAATTCTATATTTAGGCTATATGGGGTTCCCTGGTGGTGTAGTGGCTAGGCATCGGTGCTCTCAACACTGCCGCCTGGGTTCGATTCCCAGCTAGGGAACTACCCCCACCCAAAAAAAAGATACTCCAAATTAAACCATCTGTAATGCTTTAAAACAAAAAACAAAAAACAAAACCTCTCAGTGTCGCAGCCTGGGTTCGATTCCCAGCCCGGGAACTACCAAAAAAATAAAAAAAGCCTAATACATGTGTGTCCTGGAATTCTCAAAGAAGGAAGGGAGAGATATATTTAGGCTATCATGTATCTTGTGAGGTTAATGAATATGTATGAAATTTTGTCTCATGTTTTTTTATTTAAAAAAATTGCAATAGCATGACTACAGAAAATTTGGAAAATGTTTTAAACAATTGTATAATTCCACTTCGCTAATACAACTACTAATATTTTGTGATCTTTTTTACTGTTTTTCCACATGCATGTAAATGTATTTTAAATATTTAAGATCATATCTGCAGAATTATTTTTATAACGTAAATGGCTTTTAATGACAGGAGAGGTAGAAAGAATGTGCTTCAACTCTCTTTTGCTCTCCCTGGCAATAGTTTTCTCTGAAATCATTTCAGAGAAATTAAGGATAACTAATAAGAGGTGATTGAATGGAGTATTTCTTTGATATAAGAAGTCAGGATCCCAGAGGTAGAAAAATAAAATTTATTACAGATTTAAGTGCATTAACCTTCATAATCAAATTCGAAGGCATAGTTTTATCTTTCAACTATAAACTATCATAGTTAAAGCCAACAATATGTTACTGATCTTCTCATCATGCAAAACCATGAGTTTTAGGGGGAGAATATAGTTCCAGAAATTTATTTCTTCTTTAAAAACTCATAGTTTTCTGTTAAGGAAAGGGCAAGTTATAATAGATAATAGAAAAACATGAGTTTTTATCCTTTAATAGAAAAATACATTTCTCTTTTATTCTTGCCTGCTAGGAAATACACATCTAAATTTTAATTCTTATTCATAGTAATCATATTATAGCCTGTGCAGTTAATATGTTTGCTTCTACCTTCTTCATATATAGGTTAGATTTTCCATTTTTATTTTAACAATCTTATTGCAACTTTAACCTTTTCACATATTCGCCTATAAGGAGGGTATAAATTATAACTAAAATAAAATAAATCTGCACTTTAGAGGTATACATGACTTTATTTTAAATGAGTGGAAGTTTTATTTACAGAAAGAGCCTACAGAATTAGTTTTGCTAGCATATTCTGAAAGTAGTTCATAGTCTAATTGAAGAGAAAAAAACATACTTTTTTCCCATCATCTGTAGAATACTTTTGCCAGATGCAGTAATTAATAAAACCTTATTTTGGAGTTAGGTGGTCACAGAGCACCTCTGAAACCATGATGAGAGTTATAGACCCTGCTTCTACTCAGAAAAAATTCACACATGAACACAAACATATTACTGTTACAAGCAGTTTCAGGGGTCCACAGTTTCATTGGATTTCAGGCTTAGAGCTATTGTTCTAGAGAATGAGAAAGAAGCTAACATTGATTGACTATAAATTATGTACTGTATTTGAACCCAAGAGTCCTCACTGCATCCAGAGTTATTTCCATTGCCTCATACTGCCTCCCACTTGACCGTTAATCATCATTACTTCCTCCTTTCTGTGCAATTATATCAGATCTTCTAAATGCTGTTACCATGTTCTTTAGTGGTAGTACTCCTTGGTTAAATTTCCATGTAAAGTTTCTTAAGATACTGGCTAATATGTGGCCAAATCATTACAGTAGCCAAATGTTAGTATGAATTAAGTTGAAAATGAAATAAAACTCAACCAAAACATTTCTTTGAGTTTAATATCTTCAGCAGGTAATTTTTATGTGTTTGACTTTGAATTATAACTTTACTTGGATCTTGAATAATTTTTATCCTAATGGAAGTAATGCATGACTGAACCTTGAGTATATTTGTAGGATGGGGAGAAATAGAACAATAAGCATGACTTATTAATGATCTATAGAAAACCTATCGTTAATGAACTCAAGCAATTTGTTAAAAACATGATATTAAGTGACTCTTTCTTACCATTATAAGGGAACTGCTTGATGACTAGAACTGTGACAGACTCAATCCCTAGTCTCATTTATTAACCTAAAAGTGAGCACAATGAAGTGTTATTGGGTAAAGGCATATTCCTCCTGGGACATGTCTCAGCCTCTGTCCACAAGTTCATGGCAGGTATGAGTTCCCAGGCACATGAAGAGAGATGAGTAATCTTAGGACATGGCATACTGAGTGTGGTCTTTCTCTTCACTAGGCATTTGGGCCTGGATCTGGTGCCTCGAAAGGACTTTGAAGTAGTGGATTCGGACCAGATTAGTGTCTCAGATCTCTATAAAATGGTAAGAAAACTAATATGGGGTAGTTTTTCCTGCATACTCTGATTTTTTTTCTCCTTTGTTTATTTTTCCTAATGATGTTATGAAACGATGTTGCTAAAATTGTTCTTTTGTCTTTGTCCTAGTATATTGTTCAGAAAACTGTATAATCACATGCAGAAGAATGAAATTGGGTACCAGTCACACCACTCACAAAAAATAACTCCAAATGGATTAAGGACTTAAATGTTAGACCTGAAACTGTGAATCTCATAGAAGAAAACATAGGGGAACAGCTGCTTGGCATTGGTGTAGGCAGTGATTTTTTTGATATGACACCAAAAGCAAAAATCACCAAGTCAGACTATACCAAACAAAAAAAGCTTCTGTACAGGAAAGAAACAATCAAAATGAAAAGTCAACCTACAGAATAGTATAAAGCATTTATAAACCATATATCTAATAAAGAGTTAATATCCAAAATATGTAAAGAACTCTTAAAATTCAGTTACGTACCAAATAATCTTATTTTTAAAATGGGCAGGGGATCTGACTTTTTCCCAAAGAAGACATACAAATATATGACAAGGTGTTCAAATCACCAGTCATCAGGGAAATGCAAATTAAAACCACACTGAACTATTACCTCATACCTGTTAGAATGTCTGTCATCAAAATGACAGATAAATGCTGGCAAGGATGTGGAGAAAAGGGAACCCTTGTGCACTCTTGATAGGAGTGTAAATTTGAATAGCCTTTATGAAAAACTGTATGGAGTTTCCTCAAAAAAAAAAAATCTACATCTGTCTATCTATATCTGTCTGTCTGTCTATCTATCTATCTATCTATCTATCTAATTACCATATGATCCAGCAGTCCCACTTCTGGGTATATATTCAAAGGAATTGAAATCAGGTCTCAAAGAGATATTTGCATCCCCCTGTTCACTGCAGCATTATTTATAGTAGCCAAGACATGGAAACAACTCAAGTGTTCAGTGATGAATGAATGGATAAAGAAAATATGATGCATATATACAGTGTGATACTATTCAGCAACAATAAAGGATATCTTGCCATTTCCTACAACATAGCTTGAGAGCACCATGCTACATGAAATAAGTCAGAGAAAGTCCACATATGATCTAATATGTGGACTTTAAAAAAGCTGAACTTACAGAAACAATAGAATGGTGGTTGCAAGGGGTTGAGAATTGTGGAGAATGGGGAGATGTTGGTTAAAGGGTACAGACTTCTGCAGTTATAAGAGGATTAAATTCTAGGAATCTAATGTATAGCATGGTGACTATAGTTAACAATAGTGTATTATATTCTTGAAAGTTCCTAAAAGAGTAGACCTTAAATGTTCTCATTTAAGGAACAATGAAAAGGTAATTATGTTAAGTGAAGAATATATTAACTAATCTTATTGTGGTACCCATTTCACACCATATGTGTATCAGATCAACACACTGTATACCTTAAACTTGTGTTATATGTAATTATATTTCAGTAAAGCTGGAAAAAAAAAACTTTCCCAGAACATAGATATGAGTCTTCGGATTGAAAGGATCCAACAAGTACTGAACACTTAATTGCGAAATTTCAGCTCACTAAAGCTGAGAGAGCTTCCTGAGAGAAAAATAGGTCGCCTACTAAGGATTTGTTGTAAGAATAACATTTGCCTTTCTAATAGCAACATTGAAAACTAGCAATAATGAAGAATTGCCATTAAAATTCTAAGGAAAAAAATTCAACCTAGAATTTTATATTACTGAACCACATTACCAATCAAGTGGAAAAGTAGCCTGAAGAATATTTTGGACACTTAAATTCTCAAAACAAAACAAAAAATCTCTTTAACCCCCTTTCAGGAAACTACTGAATAATAAATTATTTCTTTAAAATGAGAGAATAGGGAGTTCCCTGGTAGTGTAGTGGCTTAAGGCTTCGGCACTGGCATTGTCAACGCTGCAGCCTGGGTTCGATTCCCGGCCAGGGAACTATCCACATACCAAAAAAAAAAAAAAAAGAGAGAGAGAGTAAACCAAAAGGTGCCATTATGTGCCTTCCAGGAAAGGACTTCTGATCAATTAAGAGGTGCAGAGAATTCTCAGGTTAACGTCAGAGGGAAGTCCCAGGATGACATTTAAATAGTATAAGTGAATTTTAATCAAAACTTGTTAGATATTAAGAATATAGTTGAAGTGAAATAGATGTAAACAAATGCAAAAATCCTCAGCTTCCATAATAAGAGAACAGTAGATAAATCTAAAATTGGATAAAGAGAGAGTACTATAAATATGACATTTGGAACTATTTGATAAATTCTAGGGGCACATACAGTTAAGAGTTGAAAGTACTTATCTTTGGGGAACAGGACAGTGTAAACAGAAGACTGCTAATCTTATTGCATGCTTTAAAGCTATTTAACTTTGAAAACTGTGCTTATGTTACTTTCACTACATTTAAATGTTAATTTAAAGTGTTGGTTTCACAAAAAGTCCTAAGGTACAAGTCCCCTTTTATTATATTTTATTTTATGTTGATTTTCCATCTTTTTATCCCATGTATTTGCTTTTTAACAGAAAGAATTAGATATGATGGAAAACTGATATGAGAATCTATAAATTTATTGAAAACCACATGTTTATGTTAAATTGCATACAATAAATGTTTTGGTTAAATCTTTATCAACAAGGTTCAAAGGAATAATCTTTTAGTACCTTTTTGTATTAACATTTAAATCAATTACCAGAGATTACAAAGACTCAATATAAAACTTATTATAATATTTCTTGCCATATATTTTGCAAGAAATCTTTATAAGTAGGATTATACCTTGAGTTTGCATTTAGAACATTTTATTTTTCATTAAAAATTTTTAAGCCTCTACACAAGTGTTGAATGATAATGATTGATAAAAATCTCTTTATACAGAAATGAATTTTCTATATGACAAGAACCAAAGGAAGCCCTAAATCTCCTCAGTTCTTCTACATAAATAACAAATCTAAACCCACTTTCAACAGCATAGAATTAGTGCTGCCTAAACTAGAAAGCATCTCAAAGGCAATAAAGTATTTGTATTAATCTTATTGGGCATGCCTCTTTTGGAAATGTGAGCACTTGAAGATTACATAATATGAGAGCTTCTAAACTGTGAGAAAATCTAACAGAATATTCATATTTTGACTTCCTGCTACATTATTATCCTTCCACATTAGCATGTGTTGGGTACTATGTTAGTCTGTTATCTTCAGTGTTAATTAATTTTTAGTAGATCAGTGTATAGTATACGGCTAATTCCAGATTTAATCAGTTGATTAGATTATTTACTAACAGTCAAGTCCCATATTAGTGGACTTTTGTAGACTAAATGGACCAGATACTTCAAAGAGCTGAAAGTGACTTTTCTATAGGAGGAAAATTTGGCAGAGGCAATAATGTATTCCATGCATTTTAAAATGAACTTGTATTTTTGATATACATTACAAGGTACTTAGGATATGAAGGTGATTAAGACAGGTACTTTGCTCCCTGGGGAGACATCTAGAGTTAGGTAGCAAATACAGAAACATAATAATTGTAGCTGTTAGGCAGGTGATGGTGCCTCTGTAGAGGAAATAATCAACTGGCCAGCTGAAGACTGCGGGACAGCAAGGTACTGACTTCTCCTTACAGTGCCATGAAAGACATTCTAAAATTGTTGCTGTGCCTTTCTGTGGCCACCCATGTGGTGTGCTTTCAGACTAGGTTGAAAAGTTCTCCCCAAATTCAATGCCTTTGAAATCTAGAGTACATTTGTTATTATAAACACAGACGTTTTACACTGAAATAGTTGTAAACTTTCATATGTAGTTATAATTGAATATTATATTTAAGATTGGTAGTGATTTTTAAGAATTAGTAAATCCACTTGAGAAAAATGACTTAGTACAGCCCCTGAATAAAACAGGATAGAAGCCCCTAAAATAAAACAATGGGAAGCAGTTTTGGCTAGTAACCTTCCCAGTGGGATATGGGTCAGTAAACCACGGAAAGTTTGATCTTCTTTTTTGAAAGCTTTTTAAAAGCTTTTTGGTAACCTATTTTACATATAATTTTTTCTTTTGTACATAGGCATTCTATGTGATGATTTCCCCCATTGGGGAGGCCTGCTTTTATTATACAGTTGGCTTTTGGTATCCATAGGGAATTGGTTCCAGGATTTTCCATAAATATAAAAATGTGAAGATACTCAAGTCCCTTACGTAGTAGTATTTGCATATAGCCTATATTTACATATAGGGCTGCAGCATGATATGCCTACACATCACTCCATTTGTGTGTGTTCAGTATAGTGCTGGATATGTGGCAAATTCAAGTTTTGCTTTTTGGAACTTTTTGGGATTTGTTTAGCAAATATTTGCAGTCCACAGTTGGTTGATCACTTCTCAGCCTTTTGCCTATCAAGTGTAGTTGGTGGAATTCACAAATGCAAAACCCATGGATATGGAGGGCCAACTGTGTTTAATACGTATTTGGGAATGTATCGTCCCATGAATGAACATCAATAGTCAATAATAATTAGCTAATATAGCTAATAATGCACATGAATATGTAATAATAAGCAAATGCAGCTAGTAAGATGCTGTTAAATTAATATTTAATCATACTCAGTTTTATAATATTTAGGGTTAAATATGTGTATTTGGAAAAGAAGTGAAAGCATTCTGACTCAGCAACCATTCTTTATACCCATGTGATGTGGAGCAGTTCACCAGATGGTGGTCTCCCACCTCTAGAGCTCAAAAGGGAGCAGGATAGAAACTCTCTTTGTAGAGTTTACCAAGACTAGGGACTGAATGTTTGTGAACCCACCATTCTTTCTGGGAAGGATTTACTTCTAAATATGACTGACTTTTCTATAATAATTAATTGTAAAGAAGAATACCAATAATAAAAACAATACTAATTATAAATAACAGTTGTCAGCCACTTACACATAACAGGTACTATGCTGGGTTAATCAGCACAAAACCCTGTGAAATTGACTTCAGAACAAAATGTTTTCCTCACTTTACAGATGAGAAAACACAAGTGTGAGTAAAGGTTTAAAACTAGGTGTCCTGACTTCTGCACTTAGGTCCTTAACTACTATGCATGCTGTTTCCCATTATGAAATCTGAACATCATAATAACGCTGTTATGAAGACAATAAGCTTTATCTCAGATTTACAGTCAAGGAAAATATTGGAGAGAGAGAGTAAGTGATTTGTCTGAAATTTCACAATCTGTTTGTATGTGGCTGGAATTGGAGTCTGCTTCTTCTAACTTGAGCCAACAGTAAAGGAACAGCATGGAGAGGTGTTTAAAAGGGAGCTCCTTTTGGTTAAAGGCTATCCCTCCTCCAATGTGGAGAGCTCGAAAAGGCTGTCTTACACAGCTCAGGACATGATATATAAAGTGTGTGGAGAGGACAGTGCCAAAGCAGAAATCCAGTAGAAGCTCCACCTATTTCTTGACTGGTAGTCTGAGCTGGAGAGGTTTGGATTTGAATTCAGACTTTGCTACCACCTTGTTGTGTGATTCTCAGCAAATTATTTCTTTGTACTAAGCCTTAGTTGCCTCTATCAAACATGAATGACATTTATCTAACAAGGTTACCAGAATTAAATGAGATCCTACATATAAAAGACATAGCAGAATACCAAGCATATAGAAAATGCTTACAAAAAGTTATGATAGTTTCCTTCCAGGCTGAGTGAATTTTTTTTCTTTCCTTCCATAGCATTTATCTAGCCGGCAGAGTGTACAGCAAAGCACGTCCCAGGTAAGCATCTTAACCAGGCCCCCTAGTCTTTTCCCTCAGCTCTTTCTTTTAAGAGATCACAACATAGGGTGTACCAGAAAAAGACAGACACTGCTGTCATTTGTGTGGTGCTTTTCATCTAAGGAGCCCTGACCTTTAAGCAAATTTGGTTAGCCTCCACCCCTCTGTGCAAATTTACATAAGCACAACTGAAAGAAAGGAGACTGAGACACTAAAATGAATCAGTCTGGAAGAAAATAAAAATGTCATTTAGATGGTAACTATTACCATCTAACAGTGTAAGTCTAGTGCACCAGGGTCATGATAGTACTTCCAAGAAATGACTGAAAATGGTTCCCTGGAGAATTTAGATATTTGCGAACTGGTAGAGATTTTGAGTTCACTTGTAAGTTGGGATTACTGATCCAGTATCTCGTTCACTCTGTTTACTTCTCCAAGCTGCATATTTGCCCACCTCAAAGCAAGCATATTGATGTTGCACCTCGTACTAGCAGAGAAAACACCTTCAGTCTCTCTTAAATGGTCCCCTTTAGCATTACAAAGAGCATCACTCATTTCATTTTCATTTCATTTATGGTTACTATAATGAAAACTAAAATAGAAATCACTGTCTTTTGCCTTCCTTGTTAGGTAGATACAATGCGCCCACGCCATGGGGAAACCTGTCGGATGCCAGTGCCACATCACTTCTTCCTCAGCTTGAAGAGTTTCACCTATAACACCATTGGGGAAGATACCGATGTCTTCTTTTCCTTATATGATATGAGAGAAGGCAAGCAGATCAGGTAAAAGTTTCTAGAAGTTCTGGTGAGATTGAGACTCTGGACTAGGATGGTACAGCTGGGGTCATAGGCATCTCTGGCCTTTAGAGGAGGTAGATGCACAGAGGCGGCAAAAAAAGGTAGAGTAATCTTCTCTTTAGCTGGGAGTTTTGCCTCAAATCCCAGTGTTCCCTGAGGGAATGTGTGGACTCTCTATTTTAATCCAGTGCCTAGTTCCATGTGAAAGCTCAAATGCCAGTCTTGGCTGTCACCACCTCAGGGAGAGGAAAGGATGCATCTCTTCAGTGCCAGAGAGAATGAATAGGAGAAACATTTAACAAAGCACATTCAGCAGAGGCCCAGCTCTAGAATGCAGGAAGCCCTGGGCTTTGCCTTGCTGTATGTGGCAGAGAAGGTTCATGGGGAAATAGGCTGTCCTATCTGAGAACAGTCCCAGCCCTCAGTAACATTCCAGCCCTGTGATTTTTTCTTTTCTTTTTTTTTTTTTTTGGCATGTGGATAGTTCCCTGGCTGGGAATCGAACCCAGGCCGCAGCACTGACAGCACCAGCGACGAAGCCTTAAGCCACTGCACCACTAGGGAACTCCGAGCCCTGTGATTTTAACATGTGTTTAACAGGGAGGAATGATGGAGTCAGGCCTTGGAAGGTGGGCCTGACTCCATCATTCCTCTTTGCCCTGAGTTGGAGGAGAGGCTGCAGAAAGGGGTTGACATGAACCTTGGCTGAGCCATGAGGCCCTTGAGCATGAGCAACTGTACTAATGCTTTTTCCTTTGGAAGGTAGAGAGGTATCAAGGAGACACTCTAGGCTTCACTTCTCTGGAGGCCAGTAAGGCCCCAATGTGGGGAGATGACCTTTGTAGTCAGCCTGGAATTTTAGGGACTGCTTCTATGTAAACACATTCTGTATATAAAAAGAAGTCAATGAAATACTGTTCAGTGAAAATAGCAAGTTTACAACTGAACTCGTATGGTATGACTTATATTTGTGGGAAAAAGCTATATGAGGGCTGTCTGGAAAAAATCCAGCCACAAATGCCTCTATTTTTCATATTACATGGCTGGATACTTTTCAGACAGCCCTCATATATCTATATGCATATAATGTATAGGTACTATAATCTTCAGTAATTTTTTAACAGACTAAAAATTTTAAAAAGAATCCTTGAATTGACAGGTATTTGAAGTTTTGGTAGTAATTCTTTCTTAAAGTAGCTGGCAGCAGTCTTAAGAGAAAGACAATTATAACAAATTATAAAAAATATTGGCTTTGCTATATGAAAAGAAATACATCAAAATTTTTCATTTATATTTCTTCCCTTCTTGAAATGACCAGTTTGGCAGTGTGGAATAAACATCTGCTTTGCCTTTCAATTAGGATGGGGTAAGAGAACAACAAAGCCTGTTAAATTTAATAGCCAGATAAAATGTCTTTTATGTATTTTTTTCTAATGTCAGGGATTACCCTTCCATAAGGAACTTATTGCCTTTATTAAAAAAATATTTTTCTGTATACACATCTATTACGATTGTTAACGGTTATCTTGATCTATTTAATAATTACCACATAATTACCTCCTCAAAATAGTACAGATAATCTTCTAGAATAGCATTTGTGTTATTTGTATTTGGTTCTATATGGATATACTTATCTTTTCTATTTGAATTTCCTTATTCACAGGAGGGGTATTATTGTGTAACTAACTTATTTTCTTTGTAGCACTGGTGTGTAAGTTAATACGCCTGATTCTCTCCCTGCCCCTCTACAAATTTAGCAGAGTGCTCTAAAGCCTCTGGGTGCCAGTGATTGATTTCATCACTCAACTGGCTTTCCCTAAGGAGTCTTTTTTATGCTGGTTTTTGCTGCTAGGCCTTGGGAATACAAAGTTGCCCTCAAAAACTTAACTGCTCTTGATTATCACATGAGAACACTCATGTTAGCCATCTTTTCACAGATGCTGTGCAAAGCAAGCTAAAAAGCCTTATTTCTTATTCTCCTGGAGTTTACTCAGCATTCAAAATACCCTTGTGTAGAATAAACTTTTTCTTGAAAATCAGCTGCTTCTGTAATTGAAGTACAGAGGCCTGTGCCTGAGAGTCAAGCTTCCTACCCAAGTGAGATAATCTGCCTCTGCGAAAATCTCAGGTGCCCCTGGAGAGAAATTTTCTTTTAAAATGATGAGTGAGAGCTTTATTTGTTAAATCAGTTTTGCTTTTCTCTGCAGAAGAGGTCATGTCTTCCAGTGCATCGGGAGCTTATCTGCAAGAGCTCAGGCAGCCAGTGAGGGACCTACAGTTCAGTCCTTCCACACAGGGCCTATGGTGTGTGGTCTAGCGGGTCTTACCTTGAGCTGGGACATGGACTCCAGCTCACTCCCCAGCATTCTTCCAAGGATTTGCTGAGTCCTAGCAGGAATAAGAGGATCTGGAACCCTGACTCTGGTGACAGTAGACCCTTGAGCAACGTGGAGTTGAACTGCACGGGTCCATGTATACATGGATTTTTTTTCCCCAATAAATGTACAGGTGGCCCTCCAGACCCCTTGGTTTCACATCTGTGGGTTCAACCAACCATGAATCAAAAACAGTATTTTTGATCCATGGTTGGGAATTTGCAGATGCAGAGGGCTGACTGTATGCATTGTTCTATGCCATTTTATATAAGGAATGTGAGCTCCATAGATTTGGGTATCCATGGGATGGGAGAGTGTCCTGGTACC
>PVJL010011097.1:0-44921 GCA_004026885.1 Lyroderma lyra
AAAAACATATGCAAAAGAATAAACCTGAGCTGTGAACTCTCTCCATATACAAAAATTAACTCAAAATGGATTAAAGACCTTCATATAAGACCTGCAACAATAAACTGTATAGAAGAAGACATAGGTACTAAACTTATAGACCTAGGACTCAAGGAAGACTTCATGAACCTGACCACAAAGGCAAGGGAAGTAAAAGCAAAATAAATGAATAGGACTATATCAAACTAAAAAGCTTCTGCACAGCAAAAGAAACCATCAACAAGGCAAAGAGACAGCCAACTGAATGGGAGAAAATATTTGCAAACAACACATCAGATAAGGCTCTAATAGCTAAAATATGTAAAGAACTATTAAGACTTAACAACAACAACAACAAAAACCAAACAACCCAATTGAAAAGTGGGCAGAAGAACTAAACAGACAATTCTCCCACGAAGAAATACAAATGGCCAGCAGACATATGAACAAATGCTCATCCTCATTAGCTATCAGGGAAATGCAAATCAGAACCACAATTAGATACCACCTCACACCTGTGAGAATGGCTGTTATCAACAAGACAAGGAATAACAGGTGCTGGAGAGGGTGTGGAGAGAAAGGAACTCTGGTACACTGCTGGTGGGAGTGCAGTGAGAACAGAGCCATCATTACATGATCTTCAAGAAATAATCTTTTAACACTGGCCTCCTCCAAGATGAAAGACAAATATATTGATAAGATAAATAATCCTACCTTACTTCTGCTGTAAGATTAATCAGTTTTTCCATTAGGTATGAAGATGTTTTGACTCAGTCACGGTGCCTTTAAGATCATGTTACCTTTCACTTCTTTTTTAACATGGCTGCAATTAGTCAATGCCTCTTAGTCTCAGACCTCATTCCCACACTGAAGAATTCTGATGAAACAAGATAGGTAATGAATGTCAGCATAGAATTCTACACTTGCTAGATGTTAGCTACTGAGTATTTGCTGTCGGGATGCATGTCAGTGCATTTATTTTTATTATTAATATATTTTAAAATGGCAGAGGAAGGTGAATATTATTATCTCCAAACACTTTAGAGTGATTATTTATGTGTATTGATTATATTTTTAAAAGTAATCATTTAAGTAAAGGTTTTGGAATTTTGTATAAAAAAATGAATCTGGAGTGCCATTTTTAGTAGTGGCAGACCATCTCCTATCAGATCAATGATCTTGCCAAAAGCAACAACAAAAAAATCAACAAACAAAATATATTTAAAATATATATATAGGCACTGAAGAATGCCCACATGCAGGCACATTCTAGAAGAGAGACAACACAGATTTTTGTAGTTTTTATGGCTGTTGTCTAAGAACATGAGGTAAAGTTTTCCTGTTTCATTACTCTTCATCTGGGTGCAGACCCCAGCTGTTGTCCTGAGGGCTGGGTGAAACTAAAAGAATATTGCATTCCTACTGCTTAAGGGATAAGAGTATAGTGTGACCACAGCAGTTGCAAAATGAAATCTAAACTCTGTCCAGCAATCTGATGATACCTATGCAATATACAAGGGTGGGGCAGACTCCGGGAAACCCAGCTAAGTTTAACAGAACTGAGTGAAGATTTTAGTTCCTGCCTCCTACAAAGGAGGAAGAGTTTAGAGTTTTAGTTCAATTCGGTTACTTCAGTCCTGCTTAAACAAGAAAAAATCAAGAACATCACAGAATCCAAAGAGATTACAGATTCAATGACATATCCAAGGTTAAATTAAAAAGATGTGATTAACACAGTACATTACTAGACCTTTGAAAAGTAAAATAAAATAACATCAAGTATAGATTATGTCCTCTGTTAGTTCCAACTCTTCACCTTGTTTGCTGCTATCACAATATTACTAATGAGAAAACTGAGGCTCAGTGTGGTTACACAGGAAACCTTGAAGCATAGTCAACAAGTGATAGAGCTACTACTCTTAGACTGTTAGTTCCGATGCTCAAAAAGGGAAATGAACCATTTAATGTTATTTTCTGAATGTCTAAGCTAAACAGGAAACTCTTAACAGATAAGCATAACAATTATCACAAGATAAACAATTTTGTTATATAGGTCAAACAAAGGGGAACTTTTGGACACATGAGACCTGTTAACACTACCCCTAGGATGCTAATAATTTCAATTTGCATCCTAAGTGCTTTTGAATACCTTTGGAACCATTGTTTCCTACATTCTGCTTCCTGTGGTTCTGTTTTATCCAGATTTGTAGGCTGTCCCATTTTATTTATGCAACTAGTTGTCCTGAAGTAGAAGATAATAAAAGTAGATATAGCCTCATATTTAAGGACAAGGCAGCAAGGCACATCATCCAACAATAACAAGATATTCTATTCTAGGGCTGCTGTATTGATTCTTACTAATACTTTATTTTTGAGCCTTGGCCTTTCTTTTGCATGCCAATCCTAATGTCTATTTTACTTGGACCTTTTTCTGAATTAAAGATACAGTAACCTGTATAACCCCACATTCATGACTCTCTCCTTTGTTTTTACCAGTTGGTTAGGCTCTGTCTTTATCTACATCCTCCAGAACTAATTTTTAACAGACTCTGGGGCACCTTTTGACAATTTTGGCTTTATCAGGACTGGAACTTATATTAAAAATTTTTCTTCAGATGTTAATGTACTTTTTGCCAACCAGAGTCCTCTTTTTCTAGTCCTTTATTTGGTTTATTTGTCTGAAGATCCTGCCTTAGTGAATACAGCTTGTTAGGTTTTGGAATTTCCTTGTATAATTTCAAGAGTATGAAAATAATTTCCCAGCGATGTAAAAGGTATACTCATATATATCTTCATATTGAAAAAGGACAGGTTGTTGAACCTGAAGATTTCATAATGATGATGATAATAATAATAATAATAATAGTAATAAACCTTTAAATACATGCTCAATAAATTGTAGAATACAGCATTTTTAAAAAGTTATTGTAAAATCTCAAGTAAAAACCCAGGTTACTTACAACCAAATGCAGGTCATACTCATATTTCTCACCAGCAACACTGAATGCTAAAAGGCAATGGACACGCTGATTTCGAAGGCCTGTGTGACCCAAATTTTAAATGAAGATTTCTCTGCCAAATAAAGCTACGCATAATGTATGAGGGCAACGTAAAGATATTCTCATATTACTGAAGTTTCAGAAATATTTTAAGCAGTACTAAATCAAAAATAGAAAGTAATAAGATAAAAGAAGATCATACACATGAAAGAATCACATTAAAACAGGAATGTAATTAAAAGATTTCTAGGATGACAGCTGCTCAAAAGGCCTAGAAAATTTACTTATATTTTACATTTAATAATCAACATAATTGTAAACAGTGTATGATGATACAACTGATATTAAAATGAGGCATTGTTTTTATGTAGAAAATTCAAAAGATAAACAATTTTAATCTTTAGATATAACTTTTATTCTAAAAGCTGTCTATAAAACTAATGATAAAATATAAACCAGAATTCATGATAGCATGGTTTTTTAGTACTTAATGCAATGTAGGAAAGTATTTAACCTGATATGTAATTTTTTTTGGTTAAAATATTATGGATTCAGAGATTAAATATTCTTAATATACAGTTCTAACATTCCTATTTGTTTTTTTAATTTAATAGTTGCATAATCACAATGTTTGACCTGGTTATTTGTTTTTAAGAACTGACTTAGAGACAAAAACAAGAAGAGTTATAAATTGCATAATCTGGTGATGTAAAAGCAATGTAAAGTTAGGAATTAGGTTGAGAATAGAAACTCTAATACCCTCATTTTAAATGAAGACTCAAATTCAAATAACATACAAGGAGATTTAAGTTTATTTCTTATATTATAAATGCAAACGATAGAAGAATTAATAATATAACCACAAAATGGTCTGTGGTGAATCAAGAGAAACTTTGGTGGAAGTAATACAATAAAAAATACGTGTATCAGTTAAATATTTGGAATTACACTGTTAGCTGATAGAAGAGCTAATACAACAAGAATGTTAAAAGATGTTCGTCTCTTAGGTTTAGGACAGAAAGTAACATGGAGGGCAGATATCGATCTGGTTATTTAATTATCTTTTTGGATTGATTATTTAGGAGGTGTAGTTATTACATACTGTGGGTTAATTTTATATATGTAGTTTTACATGTAAATTGAATAAATGTACATAGATGGATATATAAACTAATTAATTTTAATTAACTAATAAGTGAGAAAATTTTAGAGTCTCTTTCATATTGTGAGTCTCCGAATTTGTGTAAACAGAGGATTTGCTCTGATTGCAAAACTTCTGTGTCTCTCCTATCAGAGAGGTACTCTTAGAATTGACCTGAATTAGAATCTCACTTATGCTATTAACTGATTATATGGCCTTGTGAAAATATTTAACTTGACAAAGAGTCAGTTATCAATATATAAAGTGGACATTATGATACTGACCCCATTGAGTTGCTATCAAGATGAAATGAGATAATACACAGAACGGTTCTAGCACAATACTAGGCATAGACATAGTAAGCACTCAACAAATGTGTTTATTTTGTTTTGTTTAACAATATTAAGAGTTATTAAAACTATAATGAGATACCACTTTACACCAATTAAGATTGATATGTTAAAAAAAAGCAGGGACTTAAATAGATATTTACTTGTATACCAATGTTCATTTAAGCATTATTCACAATAGCCAAGAGGTGGAAACAATCCAAGTGTCCATTAACAGATGACTGGATAAACAAAATATTGTATATAAATAAATGGAATATTATTTCAGTCATAAAAATAATGAAATTCTGACACATGCTACAATGTGGATGAATCTTGAAAACATTATGCCTCATGAAATAAGCCAGATAAAAAGAAGAATATTGTATAATTCTACTTACATGATATACACAGAATAAACATGCTTAGAGAACAAAAAGTAGACTAGAGGTGACCAGAAGCTGGGAATTACTACTTAACTGTTAGAAAGTTTCCATTTAGGTTGATGAAAAAGTTTTAAAAAATAGGGATAATAGTTGAAAAACTTTGTGAAAGTAGTTAGTGTCACTGAATTGTACATTTAGACATGGTTAAAATGGCACAGATTATGACATATATTTTATTACAATCAAAGAATTAATAATGTGATATGTCAAAATAATTAAGTAATATATCTTAAATTAATAAATTATATGATATGTGAGTTATAGTTTAATAAAGCTGTTTACAAAATATCAGGAGTGACAGTCCAAATATTTAATATTTGTAACCCATGAGGGTCAACCAATCAGAATGAATATTGGTCATTTCATGGTATTAATTTACCAGCTCAATATCAGCTGGGTGTTAAATTCTAGTCTCCCGTTAAGAGTATTATCTGAAGTATTTTAATTAAGTTTTATCCTAATGCCCTTTCAGAGTGTCTGCATTTTAAAAAAACTGAAAAAAAATCACTTTCTTACATTTAGAGATTCACAAACTATAGACCTAAATATGGCTTGCCTCCTGTTTCTATATGGCCCAGGAAGTATATACATAAATATCAACTTCGGCAAGTTTTACTGTATGGCTTGTTTAAGGGTCTACACAGCAGACTCACCATGGGGGTCAGGATGTGTGAAGTGTGGGACAGGAGGCAGGGGCATCAGAAGATGCTCTGCCAGGTTGGTTTACTGACAGGAAGTTGGGCAGTATCCTCGCAGAGCTGGTATGCACAGCAGCAACACATTACACGTGAGACAGGTGGGGATGTAATGATTTAAAGTAATATGTGAGATGTGATTCATGCAACAAATTCAACAAATAATAAATTAGAATTATTTTCAAACATTACCATATTTTCCAAAAACTATTAAGTAAATCCTAGCATATCTAAATTAATGGTGTATAAGTACTTAGTATGCAAGGAAAATGATTGAAAATTTCACGTATATTTAATTGGTTAATCAGACAACACTTAATCTGATTTCTAATTTTAATTTTTGCATCTTTAAAAATTGTTTAATGTAAGGTTATAGTGAACAATGTGGTGTATTTAGGGTGTTTTAAATCTCCTCACCTGCTTCCCCTTGGAAGATAGAAAAGTGAGTTTCATTCTTTCACAAGATGGAAAAGAACAAATAGCAATTTTGCTAGTTTGTGATAGATGAACCATATCCTTCCTGAGTTCACAGTATCACTTTCTTACATTTGTTTCTACAGTGTGTTTGATTGTCACTTTAATGCCCCAAACTCTATTTGGTACCATCCTTTGTATTTGCTCTCTCAAGTGACTGAAGAAATAGAAGCAGCTGATATTTCCAATTCTGACAACTGCTATTAAGCACTAACCTCAAGTTCAGATTGCGAATCTGTCACAAGTTCCCATTTTTCTAGAAAATGATGTGTAACTCCTTCTGCTGCCTTTGAAATTTTAAAAATTTATTTTTATTTCCTTTTTGCTGTGAGGAAATAGTTAAACAAAGAATTAATTGAAGCTAATATAAAGGGCATTTATCTTATTAAAGATGTTTGTAAAATGCCCTTAAACAAATGAATATTTCAAAAAAAATTCCATCATCTCTTTTCTGTGAAGTAATAATGTGATAAGCAGGTTAAAGAGATCTAAGAGAGAAATACGGTATGTGTTTTAATATAAAATACCAAAAAGTTTGGTCAGTATATTAAAAACTTTTTTATGAAAGAATTTTCTATTATGTTGAAAGTTGTAACAAATTGGATTTGCAAGAAATATTCAAGAGGGCAAAGTAGAAAAATACTGTGCTTGCCTCCTCCTGAGACCACATTAAAATCAGAATTAAATTATAGAACCATCTGAAGTCAGATGAACAGAAGTTCTATAACTAAGGATACAAAGAAGAAGCCAGAGGTGTGGAGGTACAGAACAGGTGGCCCCACACTTGTGTGTGCAGTTGAAAATTGAGAGGGATATCATGGTTATGGTGGTCTCTACTAGAGGAACAAAAAACTCCAGGCCAGGATATCCAGCCTTGAGTACCAGTGCTGGTAAGATTAGACCCCACAACATCTGGTTGTGAAAAACAGTGAGGATTCTAATCATCTGCATGGAATGAGAAACTTCAGGGAACCCAGGCATCCTTTTAAAGGGCTCACACACAAATTCACTCACTTACAGGCACTCACCCTGGACTTTGGTGGAGGAACAGTGACTCAGGAGATATCAGAGAAATGCAAGGAGAGACTGAGTTGTGTTGTTTTAAGGTGAGGACTGGAGAGACAGTCACCATTTTTTTGTGTGTGTGTGTGTAGAACTCTCCTTCCATGTAATCAGATGGTGAGTATCATCTTTCCTTTGTTGAGCCCCTGCTCCCTGCACACACACACACACACACACACACACACACACACACACTTCCATCTGACAAAATGATTAAAGTCATAGAGTATTATAAGAGAGTATCATTACATAATGATAGTGGGATCACTACAAGAGAATATAACCCTTCTATACATTTATACATAGGTTGACAATATGTACCATTGTAAATGAGATAGTACCATTTTAAAAATATTTCTTGACCACCCCATTGTTTTAATATAAATGTCAATTTTGTCCCATTTTTATTTTTTGTAAAAATTGAACACAGACTGTTTATTTATCATAAGGCTCTATGCTAATCAATGCTTGCAGTTACCACTGTGATGGAAGAGGAAGTTCCATTTACTTCATCCAGTCAGGGCCAGGCTTTTTGAGTTAGGGACAATCAGGCACCGCCCCCTTGCTTGTCTGCAGTGGTGGTTAAGAGGTGGTCACTAAGCTCCACTCAGCATGTGGGGTACAAAAGTGTCTTGATGCACACTAACTACTGAACAGATTTACCTGGTTATTCGCTTGCATCAGGTTAGGAGTGTGGGATGTCTTGACTGTAAGTCTTACTGTTATTTCTACCACCATTCTGCCCATAGAGATTCTTTCTGCTTTACATTCAGTTTGATTCAGACTTTTCAGATTCATATTTTGGTTCAACAGGCTATTTATTTATTTTTATTACTGTGATACTCTCTGGTAGGACATTAACATATACTGGCTTGTGATAGTAGTTGGGATCTTCATTCCTTTTTTTTTTCTTTTCAGTGTATATTTATGATATTTTTCAGTCTGGCCACTGCAGTCCTGCATTAGAGTGTTCAATGTAGTATGCCACACAGATTTTTTTCTGTTCAATGTAGTATGCCACACAGATTTTTTTATGCAATATTTCATAAGTATTTTATTTGTGTATGCAAGAGATTGTGTATGTTCCAAACTTACATTAGTTTAATTGAAAAAGATAACATTTCAGCCACAGAAGTAGCCATAAACATTAAAATTCTTGTAAACAATTTAGAGTAAAAAAGTGAAGTGTTTATAACTACTGATGTAAAAAAAGTGACAATATTATTAATAGTAGATTCAGGAGATATTAATAAGGCTGTTTTTTGAAGTTGATAATTTTTACAAAATCAGCTTATACTACATTAACAGATGAAAATGCAGTGTAGGAAACACTAAGAGAACTTCAAATGGTCCTACTATGAGAGATGCCTGAATGGAAAAAAATACAGGATAGTCTGAATGAGAAACTCATCACACACATAGAAACAGATGAAACTTTGTGTATTTGATCAGTGGCCCCTCATAAAATCTATAATGATGAAGCAATTGGATACATGGAATAAAAAGTAAATTTCTGTATTTGATAGATGGGTAAAGATACTTTTCTGAAATGAGTGAAAAATGCTTACACTTTCAAGACTTTTGTGATATTATGAGCTTTATTCTTTGTCTTCTAAGAAATACAGCACCTGTCAAAAGAATATTTTCTGTTATGAACAGTATGTGATCAGAGGAGAAATCTTGATTAAGTGTTGAGACAATGAGGGCTATATTAGTTGTAAAACAAAATTGAGTCATGAAGTTGAGAAGTTTTATGATAAGGTAGTGAAAGACCAAAATTTGCTATGTAAGTTTGCTTCATTGGAGAAATATTTATAGTGTGATTGTGGTGAAATGCAGTACCCTTCTGTGTCTACCTAAATTTTTGTATGAATTCTGTCACTAAAGAATAATTGTTAGCTCAATATGTTCATGTAATAAAACTTTTTTGTTATTGTTTTACTTTTTCATGAATATGGAATATTACATAACCCTGTTCTATTTTTGTCATCTCAATATTCCATTTTTTTTCAAGAAAATTTGGTCAGCTTAATTGTATATCCAAATTAGGAGTACCTAAATATCTGAAGGAAATATTGACCGACATAATGGGAGAGATTAACAATAATACAATCATAGTAAGGATGTTAACATCCTATTTACAACAATGGACAGATCTCCAGATAGGAAATCAACAAGGAAACAGGAGCCTTCATGACATACTAAATGAGATAGGTTTAATTAATATTTTTAGAGTACTTCACCCCAAAGCATTGGAATACACATTTTTCATAAGTGGAGATGAAACACTTTCCCAGATAGACCATATGTTAAGCCACAAAACAAGTCTCAATAAACTTAAGAAGATAGAAATTATACCAAGTGTCTCCTCTGACCACAATGACATGATATTAAAAATCAATTACAGAAGAAGACTTAAAACACATTAAGATATGTAGGCTAAATAATATGCTACTAAATAATGAAGGGGTCAAGAAAGAGATTAAGGAAGAAATCAAAAGATAACTTGAGTCAAACAAAAATAAAAGCACAATGACCAAAAGTCTATGGGATACAGCAAAAGCAATCCTAAGAGGAAAATTCATAGCAATATCATCCTACTTCAAGAAATAAGAAATATCTTAAATAAGTAATCTAACCCTACACATGAAGGAATAGGAAACTAATACCAAACAAAACTGGAATTGAGGAGGAGAAAGAAAATAATAAAGATCAGAGCAGAAATTAACTAGAATCTAAGAAAGCCATACAAAATATCAATGAAACCAAGAGCTGATACTTTGAAAACATAAAATTGATAAACCTTTCTTGAGTCAGATTCATCAAGAAGAAGAGAGAACTCAAATAAATGAAATCAGAAATGAAAGAGGAGAAATGACAACTGCCACCACAGAAACACAAAGGATTATGAGAAAATATTATGCCAACAAATTAGATAATCTGGAAGAAATGAATAAATTTCTAAAAATATACCATCTTCCAAAGTGAATGAGAAAATTCGAACTGATTGATTATTACTAATGAAATCTAATCAGTAATCAAAAAATGCCAACAAACAGCAGTCCTGGACTGGATTTCTTCCCAGCTGAATTGTACCAAACAATTCAGGAAAGAATTAACACCTATTCTTCTCAAGCTATCCCCCAAAATTCAAGAGAATGGAAAGCCCCCATGCTCATTTTATGAGACCACCATTATCTTGATTTGAAAATCAGATAACGTCATTACTATGTATGTATGTGTGTGTGTGTGTGTGTGTGTGTGTGTGTGTATGCCAATATCCTTGGTGAACATAGATGCAAAAACCCTCAACTAAATTTTAGCAAAATAAAACAGGAATACATTGCGAAGGTTATACACCATGATCAAGTGGGGTTTACTCTTGGGATGCAGGGTTGTTTCAATGTTCACAAATCAATTAATGTGATATACCATATGAACATAATAAAATATAAAAATCATATGATCATATATTAATAGATGTAACAAAAGTATTTGACAAAATTCAACATTCATTTATAATTAAAAATCTGCAATGTGAGAACAAAGTGAACATACTTCAACATAATAAAGGCCATGTACAACCTCCCACAGCTAACATCATACTCAACAGTGAGAAGCTGAAAATGTTCTCAAGGTTATGAACAAAACAAAAATACTCACTTTCACCACTTTTATTTAACATAGTATTGAAAGTCCTAGCTACAGCCATCAGAGTGGAAAATGAAATAAAAGCATTCAGAATTGAAAGCAAGAAGTAAAACTGTCATTATTTTCAGATGGCATGACACTATAATATATATAGAAAATGTGAAAGATTACACCAAAGAACTATTAAAACTGATAAATAAATTTGGTAAAGTAGCAGGATACAAAATTAATATTCAGAAATTCATTCCATTTTATACACCAATAATGAACTGTTAGAGATAGAGAAATTAAAAAAAATCTCATTTACAATAGAATCTAAATAATAAAATACCAGGAATTAATTTAACATAGGAGGTAAAAAACCTGCACTCAATATCTGATGCCTAATTATACTACAAGGATATAGTAATCAAAACAGCATGGCAGCGGCATAAACACAGACACATTAATCAATGGAACAGAATAGAGAGTCCAGAAATATACCCACAGCTATCTGGTAAATTAATCCATGGGAAAGAGGGCAAGAATATACAGTAAGGTAAGGGCAGTCTAGTCAATAAATGGTGTTGGGAAAACTGGACAAACACTTGCAAAGAAATGAAACTGGACCACCTTCTTACACCATATACAAGAATATGTGAAAATCAATTAAAGCCTTAAATTTAAGACTCAAAACCATTAAACTTCTTAATAAAAAGACAGGTAGTAAATTCTCTGACATTATTTTTAGTGGTGTTTTCTCTTAAATATCTCCTCAGGCAAGGGAAACAACCTAAAAATAAACAAGTGAGATCACATCCAACTAAAATAGTTTTTGCACAGCAAAATAAATCATCAATAAAATAAAAAGGCAGTCCACTGAACGACAGAAGTATTTACAAATGATACATCTTATAAGGAGTTAATATCCAAAATTTATGAAAAATTCATACAACTCAATATGAAAAACAAACTAACAAATAAACAATCCAATTAAAAAATAGGCAGAGGACTTGAATGGACATTTCTCCAAAGAGGACATTCATATGGTCAACAGTCATGTGAAAGATCCTCAATGTCAGTAATCATCAGAGAAATAAAAATTAAAACCATAGTAAGATATCACCTCACACCTGTCAGGTTGAGTATCATTCATAAATCAACAAACATCCAGTGTTGAACAGGATGGGGAGAAAAACGAGCCCTTATACAATGTTGGTGGGGTTACAAATTGGTTCTTCACTATGGAAAACATTTTGAAGGTCCCTCAAAAAATTAAAAATAGAAATACATTATGATTTAGCAATTTCACTTCTGATATTTATCTGAAGAAATCCAAAACACTAATTCAAAATGATGTATGCACTCCTAAGTTCATTTTAATGCTATTTACAATAGTCAAAGTATGGACACAACTCAAGTGCCCACCACCAGCCAATTGGATAAAGAAATGCTACATATATACAATGTAGTATTATTTGGCTATAAAAAAGAATGAAATGTTACCATTTGTGATAGCATGGATGGACCTAGAGATATTATGCTAAGTGAAGTAAGTCAGACTGAGAAACATAAGTATGATATGATCTGATCTTACTTATATGAAATTTGAAGAACAAAGAAAATTAGCTACCAAACAGAAACAGACTCACAGAACAGACAATAGTTTTGAGAAGGGAGGGGAGCAAAAACGTTGAAGGGATTAAAAAATACAAATTGGTAGTTATAAATAATCACAGTACTGTAAAGTACAGAATGGAAAATATTGTCAAAGATGTTGCAACAAGTATGTATAGTGCCAGGGCTGTACTAGACTAATCAGGGGATAACTGCATAAATTATGTAAATGTTTAACCATTACGCTGTACATTGGAAGCTAATATAAATAATATTAAATGTCTACTGTAACTGACAAAATAAATTATTTAAAGATTACTTTAATAATCAGTGAAAATTTAAGTGAACAAGACAATAAATTTTTAAAGGAAATTCCAAGATATTAGTTCACTACATAAGAAAGAAAGTTTCAAAAAATCAGTTAAAATTTTAAGTAAGTTATTAAACGCATTTGCATCAAGATGATGATAATGTGCAGATTGTCAAATAAATAGTAAGGAGCAATTATTACCTAACTTAACCTGTTTTATGCCTGCCTTGCATTGAACAGACCTGGTTACAGAGAACAAATTGTTTTATTTATTTGGAGACACCTGGCCCACTTCAAGGTGTATTTTCTCAGCAGTTTCTAGACAAATTATTCCTAATCATTTTTGTGAGTAGATTGGATGGATTCATCCTCTTTTCTGTGGCAGTGTGGGTTTTCAGTGGATTAATAACAATTACAGAGCATAAAAATGTGTCCTCTTGGAGGTTAAGCCTTATTCTCATTTAAGCAGACTGATTTGTGACTAGCAACCATTACCCATAGCAGAATGTATGTTTTTCAGTGTGTTTCTGTGTTTAGTAATTTGTTTGACATGATGATTTTCATTTCCTTGTTAGTTAATAAAAGCAATCCAACTAGATTGAAATATCCAATTACTTGATTATAAACTAATGAAAGGTTTTCACTTTTGGGTTTGGGGCTTTAACAAGTAGAATAAAAGTGTTTTTAGTAAAGAACTCTTGCAATGAGTTCTTTTTGTTAAACAAAACACAACTTTTGAGATGAACTGATGAGCTTTCTCTTTCTTCTGAACACATATAGGTATTAGATGTGGATGGTGGTCTATGTTGATATAAAAACAAGTAACAATTTTGTAGAACAAAGAACAAATGTAAATTTTTTCATGAAGTTAAGCAAATCTGCCCAAAAGTTTAGTGATTGAATGTGGATAAGAAAATGTCAAGAGACTGTGTATCTGAATTGACTCCAAATATAAAAAAATAGAGGAAAGATACGAATCATGGTATATGATATAGGCAGACAATTTCCCACAATTTCAGTAAAATAACAAAAAGTTCAGAGATTGAGTTCATTAACACAGACAGTTTAGTGTATGATATTTGAAGAGCAATCAGATAAAATCATATTGGACAAAAGTACTCTTAAATATATACAAAAAAAGGCCATGCTATTTGAGTGATGAAATGAATCTGCACAGTTTTGAGACTTGTTCTGATTTTTCCACAGAATTTGAAAGGGATAATATTTGCAAAAACATAGCAACTGGTCATAAAATATGGTACTTCTGGAATGACCCAGAGACAAAACAGCACAGCTTGCTGGGGGAAAACGACACAGGCCCCAAGAGACTGGAGAAACTATGTGTGTCAAGATAACAGGTAAAGATAATGATGATTTATCTCTGACCATCATGATATTGTTGTTGCAGAATCCCAGTTCACAAGGCTGGTGGGAAAAAAAAGGACTCATAATATAGACATTTTGAAGACAAGATTTATAGTTGAGTGATTGTTTTATTTTTTTTTTAATATGTAACACTCTCACTCACTTTTGATTCTTAATGGAATTTTCTTTTTTTATAAATTTAATCAGACCATTGTTGCTCAGTTAATAGTTACTTATTTACTGCACTTATCTATAAATGCTTATTTAATTTTTTTAGATAATAAAGTCATCTTTTAAATGACAATAACCAAAGTGAATATTATGCAGTCCTATTAAGAAAATCAGGAAAAGCAATTCTTTAGAAATTTAGTGAGTTTGCTGAAAATTTTGAGTACATATATTGCCTGTTAAGATGAGTACCTGAAGACGTAAGGGATTTATGTTTATTATAAGAAACTGTGGTTTGTTAAATCAATATAGTCTTAGTGATTAATAGATACACCTTATAACCATTGTTAACCATATAGCAGGATACTGAAGCGCAAAGTCTGTTGTGTTATTGGAAATACTATTAGTTTTTTCCTGACTAAAAATAATAGATTTTTCTATCCCACATAAAAGAATAAGCTAATAATGGTTACCAAAACCTGGAGATTTGTGTGTATATGCACCAAGCATAGAATAATCAATCTTTTCTTAATTGTGTGGGAAACTTATGTTTGTTTGTTTGTTTGTTTTTTTCTTCCTCAGTGCTAATATCTTATATTGACTAGTGGATCACAATGACATTTTATGTTCCTAAGAATTGGAATTATTTCATAATCAGGGTCTAATAATTCCTTACCAGTCTTCATATTTACTCTTCCACCATGAAAGGCCATGTGATTCTTTGGGAAAATCTAGGAGGAAGACTTAGCACATGTGCTTTTTGGTTGTGTTGTTTCCTCAGTGGGCCTTCATTTTAAGCAAGGTACTCCAATCAAAATATTGACTTATGTTGGAAACCCGAGAAAGAAATCATGACTTTCCTTTATGGTGACTCAAGTCAACTTTCTAGAGACAATATCTATAGTTTCCCTTACATAGATAAAGTAATATTTTAGAAAGTATGCCAGTGGCCCCCAAAGCCACCTCTCAGGATTAATATTTTGCTCGAAGCACTGAAAAGACCGTGAAAAGCTGTTAAATTTGTGGTTATGAATTATTATTAAAGAGAGGTTAGAGGTCAGAATTAGCAATGGGAAAAGATGCTTTGGTCATGTCCAGGAGAAACCAAGGAAAAGCTTCTAGGCATCCCTTTCAGTAGAATCTCATGCTTAATTCTCCTATCAACAATGTGTAACAATATGTGTGAAATACTACCAAACAGAGCTCACCCGGACCCTGGTGTCCAGGCTTTTCATTGGGGTTCAGTCATGTAGGCATGAAGCACCCACGTGACTGAACTCAACTGCTCAACTCAACTTTTATTCTCAGAGCAAAAATAGGCATTTGCCCTATGTCAAACTGTTAGAATAAACTCAACTTGCACAGGGTGTTTCCCAGGAGCTAGCCAAGGACCAGTCCTGAAAATATGCTTTCTTTGGGATGTGCAGGATTTGAGCAACAGGACCCTACTGAGTTAACCCTTTCTTGCTTTGTAAGTTTCTCATTTATTTTACTTCTAGGAGCACCATGATCAATTAGGCATTGGAAAAAGCCCTATAGGTGAAAATATCCCCATTCTTGCTGCCCATTACAGGAACCAACCACTTTGTCTCTAGAGCATTATAGCTGGCAGTTAGCCAGCCACTACCACTCTAACGTTCCATTAATCCCATCTAGTTCATAAAGTCAATCTCAATGATGGGTCCTCCACCATCTCCCCCAACCTACAGAGGACAGTCACTGAGATGTGTTTGAGGATGTGGTGGTCCACTCACTAATATTTTTGTTAATGTCTTCATAAAGGGTGCCCATTGAGTTTACTCTGGGGATTTAGTGTGTATTTGTTTGAGCGCATTTTAAGAGGAAGCTGTTTGTAGTTCACACAAAACTGTGCTTCATTATTTCTATTTTTGCAAGCTTTTGGATTTCATCTTCCGTATTAAGTTTAGGGAACTTTTGGAATCTCAAGCTTATTGAAGGTGGGTTGTTACTGAGTTTTATTTCCAATCAATCAAAGCAAATATTTGAATTTTTTTTCTGTTACATGGGATAGCGTAATACTTCCAGAACCTCTAGTAAATATAGCCACATTGATAAACTCAGAAATTTCCATACATAATCCACAGGTTTTTACTAAAGTTAATTAGTAACATACCTTTTTGTAGTATAGGCTATTTCATCCTTAGTCAGGCTGGGCATTTTTCTCTCTGCTACATAAGACTTTATTGTAATCATAGGAGTAGAACTGATACAGAGTTGTTAGAGTATGTCTTGAAAAGAATAGATATCCCTATATAAACCTACTTACTTAAGTGATGCTACTACATGGTCATCAAATTAAGATGATTTTGAATATGAGGATGCAGACTGCTATACTGGCAATGATGTTTCAGAGACACTTGTGGATTTAAGATTCTCAAATTTGTATCAGTACACACAGATGTTCCTTTTCTAAGCTTCTGAATCTCACTTGGTAAAATATGCCTATATTTTCACATAAGCCTGGCAATGATGTGAATTGACCTTTCATTATAACTCTGTCACCAGCAAAATGACCATGGAGCCTGCTTTTCATTTAGATTGGACCTAAATGAAACAACTAAGAGATTATTTTAGGGCCACCATGGAAAATTTTAAAGCATTTGAACTTGATTCAGACTTGGAGGTTAAAATTTTGAGCTTAACATTTGTTTCTTTCTTTTATCTCTCTCGTGTGTTAAGACATAAAAGTCTCATTTTAGAGTCCTTGAAGTTTTCATTATTGCTACAGATTAACATGCACAAACCATTTGGTCTGCCTATGTACTACCTTTCTTAAAAAAATGCAAAAATTTTCAGTTAAAATTGACATACAATATTATATTATTAGTTTCAGTATATGACATACTGATAAGACATTTATATAACTTATAAATTTAGTACTCATCTGACACCATACATAGTTATTACAATATTATTGACTATATTTCCCATGCTATATTTTACAGCCCCATGACTATTTGTAACTACCAATTTTTACCTTTTAATCCCTTCCCCAACTTTACTCATCCCCCAGTCAACCTCTCATCTGGCAAAAATCAAATTGTTCTCTGTATCTGTGAGTTTGTTTCTCTTTTGTTTGTTCATTTAATTTTTATAAGATTCCACATGTAAGTGAAATCGTATAGTATTTGTCTTTCTCTGACTTACTTCACTTAGCTTAAGTCCATCCATGTTGTTGCTGATTACAAAATTTCATTCTTTTTTATGCCTGAGTAATTCCATTGTATATACACAGGCTGACCAGAAAAAAAATCCAACCATTGTCAATATAACAAGAATGGTTTTGCCGCTGGATACTTTTTAGACAGCTCTTACATATACCATGTCCATCCATTTATCTATTGATGGACACTTGGGTTGCTTCCACATCTTGGCTATTACAAATAATGCTGCAATGAATATAATGATACACATGTCTCTTTAAATTAGTGTTTTGGATTTCTTCAAATAAATACCCCGGAGATAGAATTGTTGAGTACTTTTATGTCTCTTTTTATTGGGTTTCTTTTAAAAAGCTTTTGTCTGATATTGCTACCCTACTTTTATTTTGTTTTCATTTTCATAGAATATCTTTTTCTATCTCTTTCAGTATGTGTGTTTTTTTTAAAAGTATGTCTCTTGTAGGCAGCATATATATGGATCCTGTTTTCTTATTCATTATGCCACCCTAAGTTTTTAAATTGGAGCATTTAATCCCTTTACATTTAAAGTAATTATTACTAGATGTGTAGTTATTGCCACTTTATTATTCATATATTTTTTATCTATTTTCTTCTTCTTCCTCTTCTTAAAGAAGTCCCTTTAACATTTCTTGTAATACTAATTTAATATGATGAACTCCTTTAGTTTTCTCTTGTCTGGGAAGCTCTTTATTTGTCCTTGAGTTCTAAATGGTAGCTTTGCTGGGTAGAGTATTATTGGTTGTAGGTTCTTACTTTTCATCACTTTGACAATTTTGTGCCAATCCTTTCTAGCCTGCAAATTTTCTGTTGAGAAATTAGCTGATAGTTTTATGAGAGCTCCTTTGTAGGTAATTAACTCTCTTTCTCTTGCTGCTTTTAAGATTCTCTCTTTGTCGTTAATCTTTAGCATTTTAATTATGACTTGTTTTGACTTGGGCCTCTTTGAATTTGTCTTGTTTGGGACTTTTCTTCCTGGGCTTGTGTGTCTATTTCCTTTAACAACTTAGGGAAGATTTTCATTATTATTTTTTAAATAAAATTTTAATTCCTTGTTTAGTCTCTTCTTCTTCTGAAACTCCTAGAATGCAAATGTTGGCATGTTTCATTTTGTCCCAGAGGCCTCTTACACTGTTCTCATTTCTTTTTATTTGTTTGTTTTTGCTGTTCTGATTAGGTGCTCTTTGCTACCTTGTATTCCAGTCACTGAATTGATCCTCTGCTTTATATGAGCTACTGTTGATTCCCTCTAATGCAGTGGTTCTCAACCTTCCTAATGCCGCAACCCTTTAATACAGTTCCTCATGTTGTGGTGACCCCCAACCATAAAATTATTGGCAGCTTTCTCTACACGTGTGTGACTGGTCTGCATAAGTACATTATGTGTTTTCCGATGGTCTTAGGCGACCCCTGTTAAAGGGTCATTCAACCCCCAAAGGAGTTGCGACCCACAGGTTGAGAACCATTGCTCTAATGTATTCTTCATTTCAGTTATTATATTTTTCATTTTTGACTGATTCTTTTTATGTTTTATACTTTCGTTTTTATATTGCCTGTCTCTTTGTTGAAGATCTCATTGAGTTTATCTAATCATGCTCTAAGTTCATTAAGCATCCTTATAACCAGTGTTTTGAATTCTACATATGCTAGATTGCTTGTTTCTATTTTGTTTAGTTTCTTTTCTGGAGTTTTGTTCTCGTCTTTCATTTGAAACATGATTTTTTATCTCCTCATTTTTGCTGTTTCCTTATTTTGTTTCTATGTAGTAGACAGAGCTGCTAGGTTTTCCAGTTTTTGCTGAGTGGCGTTATATAGTAGGTATCCATGGGCTCAGTGTCACAGTCTCCCTGGCCACTTGAATTAGGTGCTGCAGGTATGTTCCTTGTGTGGTTTGTATGTGCTCTCCTGTTGTATTTGAGCTTTGCTTGCTGTTGGCATGTCAGTAGGAGAGATTGACCCCTCTGGCTGATTGGCTGTGAAGACTGGGCATGACTGTCGCAGAGAAGCCGAGGCTAAATCCATGGAGCAGGATTTGCTTTAGTGGGACTGGGGTGCTTGCCAAGTTCACCCTTTGGGTGTGTCATTTGTGGAGAATGGTTGAGTGGTGTCTGGTGTGCTCCAAAGCTGGCCATCATATATTTTGGTTCTGGGCCACTTGGAATGTGCTTTTTCCAGGGCCACCTGGTATAAACTGCAGAGTTATCTGTACATGGTTGGCACTTGTGCTGGGCTTGGAGGTACCTGGGAGAGGTTAAGCTGTGAGACAAGGCTGGGTGCCAGGAGTACTTGGCTTGGGGCCCCTTTAGCAAGAGTGACAGGACATACTGAGGCCAGGTGCTTCATGTGTGGCATCAGTGAAACAGATTTTAGGCAAGTCAGCAGCATTAGCTAAGATAGACTGTTTGTATGGAAAACTGATAGAAACAGCTTGGGTGAGCCTGAAAATTGGGTGAGATGGGGATTCAGGGAGTCACAAGGGCAAAGGAAAGTTGTTAGCCAGTCTGATGAAGAATTAGATATGGTTCTCACCTGCAAGTGCAAGCTGGGTGGGGGAAGAGCTCAACAAAGGAACCATGATTTCTGTCAGCACTTCTGATTGGGAGAAAGCTGCTACTCCAGCCCTCACCCTGAAGCCGGATAATTCAGTTCCTTCCTTATATCCCTCATGCATTTCAGGCTGCTGGAGCTCAGAGCAAGTGAGTCAGTCTGTCGGTGAGCACATTGATGTGCTGTTCTGTTAAGAAAAACTCCTGGGACTCACATAGCCTTTTCTCTGACAACACAGAATCCCTGCTGGTTTTCACAGCCAGAATTTTTGGGGACTTCTCTTCCCAAGACTGGAGTGCTGGGCTGGGGAGCCTGGTGTGGGGCTGGGATCCCTTGGGCCACATGGGAGACTTCAAAACCAAGCTATCTGTCCTAATTCATAATGCCACATTTTGTGTGGGACCAGCCTGTTCAGTGTCTCCACCCCTCCTACCAGTCTCAACGTGGCTTCTTTTCCATATCCTTAGTTATAGGACTTCTGTTTAGCTAGACTTCAGGTGGTTCTCATTACAGTTGTTCTGCAGTTAATTATAATTTTGATATGGTTGTGGAAGAAGGCTTCCACAGAATTTACCTACTCTGCCATCTTGAATGGAAGTCTCTTGGTACTTCCTTTTCAACAGGCACTTGGTTTTGGCAAAGCACAGGTGATTTTCCAATTAGCCCTGATGCCATTGCATGTTGTGTGTTATTAAAGCACCATTTCCCGTTTCATTCAAAACCAAAAATTATAACTAAACTAATCACAGAACTCAATCTTTTTGAGTCTGTTTCCTATAATAATTCCTGTTACCGATTGTGCATCAGTCATATTGTAAACTCTGTTTATGCCTTCTCTGTACCTCTCAGAACTTATCATTGTAGTACAACATGGGTTCTACTTCCAATTGCTTAAAAATTTTCTCTTCAGGCCAAAAATTTCTCTACCTACCATCACAGCTGGCTGTAAAAACTGGGAAATTAATGTTTCCTAGTAATAGCTATCGTCAACCAATAACCAATGACTGACAAGAGTTGGTAAACATATATCCTAGTTCATTTGTCCCTTCACTCAGATAATGCTGAAGCATGTATTCTACACCAATTTTCAGAGTTCCCTAGGCAGATTTCGCTTCCACAGTAGTAATGGCTTTATAAGTAACATTTATAGGCTTCTTCTATTCCTTGTTATATTTTTCTACTACCCTTCTGGCGTTTTTTGAAATCACTCCTAGTGCCCACTATTGACATAAATAACAAGAAGACAGCAGGCAAACATGAAAAGAATTTTAAATATGTATCCCATTTTAAAGCAACACATTATTTCATTTACATTATATAATTAAAAAGTAATCTTTGAATCTATTGCCCCTAGAATTTTTGCTTTCCTGCTGGTGGAATTAGACAACGAGCCTGGATAATAAGGCTGGGTGAGTTGTATGAATGAGTATATATATTAAGTTTAAATTCATTGCAGAAGTAAAACAAAAATAGAAAAAGTGTATCCTCAAAGAACTTTGATAATCTAGGAAACTTTTGCAAATGTAAAAGCATTTCCAGAGAAAAAATGTAGATTTTAGAAAACATTCATAGCATTTGCATGTGATTTACATTTAACACCTTGTCTTTCCAAAACGTTACTTCACTTACTAAAATATACAGCTGTTAAGTTGCCTAGTAAAACTTGAATTTAGGTTTTTAAACTATTGCTTCCTTTCTTTATATGTAAAGTTTCTCCAAAAAAACAATAATGCTTTATTCAGTCGAGTACTAACAATGACTTTCAGCCTGATCAAATGAAATATTTTTCTAAGAATGATTACCACATCCACATGTCTACTATTACATGCACAAATACACAATATGATACATATGTAAATTAAATACAAAGTATTAATTATTAATATGTATGGTACAGATTATTAATATAGAAATGAATTTTCCTTAATTACTTAACACTTTTATTTTCTGATATGATTTTCAATTTAGGGTATCTGTAAACATCCTGGACCTACGTAATCTGATTATCTGACTTGCAAATATTAGGCAACTGCATAGTTAGGGAACACAGCTCATACAGGCTGCCTTCCCTTACGATACCAAGAGTAAGTTCATGTGGTTCCCAAAATGACCCTCAATTTTAATAGTTCACTGCAAGGACTCAAAGGACTCACTGAAAGTTGTTATATTCACAATATAGTTTATTACATGGAACAGATATGTACTAAAATCAGCCAATGGAAGGGATGCATGGGGCACATACTGAAAAATTTCCAAACATGGAGCTTCCAGAAGCCCTTTCCTCATGGAGTCATAGACAGTACTAATTACTGCTAGTAATGGTGTGTAAGAATACTCATACCATATTGTCATCCAGTCATTTGAAACTCGGTATTCAGGATCTTTATTGTAACACTATCAAATAAGCAAGTGCCCATTTGGCTTCTCTCAGTTACTAGACCCTCAAGAGGTCAAGATGATACCGTGTAACCAAAAGTCCTCACCATATGACTATCAGATGGCCTCAGGATCCATAGACGAAGAAAGACCCCTACTGAGCATTGCATTCCAAAGGCTTAGACATTACTTCTCCGAAGTCCAGGGCAAAAGCTAGACCTCTTTTTGGGCAAGGTTAAATTCTTTACTACATATGGGGTTTGGGATGGACGGCAAAAGCACCTGATTAATTTGGATGTAGCACACTTAGCCCTGGTTTGTAAACTGGCATTTTAGAACCACTGTTTCAAAATACACGTTTTCTGCCCCAACACAATTTGGACTTCAGTGTAATTTGCTGAAAAACAGATTTGATTGCATGTATGTAAGTTTGAATGCTGTCCTTTTGCTCTTTTCATGAATACTTAATTGTAATTATCTAAACTGATAACATGTTGATACTTTAAAAAGCCAGGAAATATGGAAAATGGGGGAAATGTACATTTGCATTTTAAAATGAAATCTTGTTAATTAAGCCATCTGGCACATTGTCTTATACATGGTAATTATTCCATAATTTGCGTATCACATTGGTTTTCAAAACAAAAAGAATAATTTAAATTTAAAGATATACTGATGTTTGGATGATTATGTTTTTATTTTAAAGGAAAACTGATGTTAGAAGTAGTTACCTTGAAAACTGTTTAGTCTAGTGACAAAATGATTCAATTAGGACCTTTCGATATGAAATGACTTCCCTAAAATCATATTTTGAATTAGGATTGCATATGACAGAAACCTCAGTATACTGGCTTCAGCAAATCAAGATTGACTTCTCAGGTATGAAGAACTCTAGAGGCCAAGACCTAGTCTGGAGGGAGTGCTAAGGCGGCCATTAAGGACTTACAGACATATCATACCAGCTCCCTATATCATCATCCTTAGAATGTGGCTTTTTGCACTTATATTCTTACAATGAGATTTCCTCCTTGACACATTATATCCATTGTCCAGGTGATATATAGTGAGTAAAAGAGAAAAACAAAAGACTGAGTCTGACCCTTTCCAGTATAATTTGACTTACAAAAAGTCAGGCAAAACTGCCTCATATAAGGGTCTGTTGAAAAGCATAGAATAAATAGTAGAATCTCAAAAAATAACACTGGGGTTTTGCTAGTAACCAAAAAGGGCAAATTGGATATTAAATATATCTGTGTTTGCTTCATGTTTCCTCAACAAATATTTATTAAGCATCCATATGTACTAAGCTCAGATTATAAAGTGTTGAACAAAACCAACATAGCCCCTTGTCCCTAACTTCACAGAATTTACAGTAATTAAAAAAAAGCATAGTAAGATAGCAAGTACACAAACCCATATGATTGCCAATTTTGATAAATGTCATAAAGAAAAAATAATGCTATGAAACAAAGTATTTGAACTTTAGGGAAGAAATGATTCACTTCAAGTGGTGTGACTTTATTAAAGTGACGACAATGTATTCAAGACTTGAAAGAGAAGTATCAATTGTGTCAGGGGAGGAAAAAGAAGTCCATGAAGTGAGAGCAGAATGTATGAAGGTGCTAAATTCTTAGGGATTGAATTATTTATGAAAATAAAGATAGGCCAGTCTGGTTGTAGTATGATGAATGAGAGATTTGGAAAGTCAAGACAAATATTTAAATTTTTATATCCTGATTCCCCTCCACTCTTAAAATAAGTAGATTCTGAGATACCTAATGCTATAAAGAAAAAAAATCGTAAAAGAGACACACAGAGAATAAGTTTTAGTTTCAAAAGCCAAGGCTACAAGGTGATGAAATTTTGATAGATAAGAACAATCATCTTACCCTTAGCAGAAAAAGATCTTCTCAGGAATAGGGGTAATAAAATAGAATAATAAATAAAGGAGGAGAAAGTGGGGCTCAGGATGGCAAGGCCAAACATACGGAAATCTCCTGGAGAGGCACCTGCAGTGCTGGTGGCCCGACGCTGTCCATGGTCCTCATTGTGGCTCTGAGGTGAACACTCATTCATACCCAGAGCTACAAAAAGTGTAAATCAGTACCTGTTGTCCACTCACGCATCATCTGAGAGTGCAGCTGGCGGGGTCTATGCTCACCATCTTTATTCTTGTCACTCAGAGAGACTTTCTCCTTCCCATTGGTAAATATTGCTTATTGATTAACCAGAAATGATGTCTGCTTATGCCATCTAGCTTCGGTCTATCTAAAAGTCACTGTTTTTTGTTTTTGTTTTTGTTTTCTTATTGAGAACACAACTGCTAAAATATGGACTCTTTTCTCATTTATTCCTTTATAGTCCAGTGAGTGAGGACAATTAAAAAAGAAAAGAAAAGGAAGTCATAAATTTTATAAGTGTTATGTACTTTAACCCAATTGAGTTTTCTTTTAACACCAATTTTTATTCATTCAACACATAATTTTTAGGGCTTACTATGAGTAGGGTAGCCATTAAAGACTGAGACACAGTAGAAAACATGTGTTAAACAGATAAGTAGGATTCATGGCATACATTGTATTTCTTTACTTGCATTTTATTTCCTGTCAACTCTTTGCAGACAACTGCCAGGATCTTTATTCCTAACTCTAATCAGTTTCTCTAACTCACACACAATCCTTTTGATGTTGTTCTTAAAAATAATTGGCCTTGCTACCACTAACACTTGTACCTGTTATACATTTTCTGTATTGGTAGGGTCTGGAATCCTTGCCTTTCTATATTGCTTGTCTGTGTCTACAGGGCATGACAGGATCTGTTGGTTTGTGGATTGGGGGAGGGTACCACATTGCCACTACAGCTGATGTTTATACCACTTTGTGTAGTCCCAGAAAGAAAATTTTGGCATAGCAATCTCTTCAGTCACTTGTTATTCTTGTCACCATTTTATCAGCCTCTGTGAAGCAGGAACACATGCTGTCTCTGTTTTGTATGACATGACTTTGCCAAGTATCTAGTGATAACGCTACAGTCCCCAGAGGCAAGCACTTAACCTTGATCATGATGCTGGTGCTGAAACCTGCTCATCTACTCTTCATGAATTACAAACATTTCAAGTTTGACTCACGATTCATTTTTAATATGATTTCAAAATGCCTTGAGATGCCTCAGCATGATAAAATTCTAGTGAGCTCAGAGTTGCTTTTTTTGCGATTCTGAACAATCAAATGTGGGGAGTCACTCCTGAGTGACTGTGATAACCGTGGCATTTCCAAAGAAAGAGTTGAAGCTCTTTATAATGATGGCTTCAGGGCTAGTTGCATCAATAATTTCACACATATGTGTATATTTTTTATAAAAAGAAGATTTTATAATGTAAAATCTTATCAATTCAGACATATTTTAAAGCTTCTGTGTGTTACTATTTGGTGTCTAATCTTACTTTCTCATTTGAAACACAAAGGATATTTAATAGAGTTCATTTACTTGAAATTTCAATTATTTCCAAAATAGTAGTCTATAATTTAGTTGTGCTTTGGCTCAAAATAAATATAAAGGTTAAACATATGGGATATTTAATTGGTCTCATGGTTTTTATTTTTGAATATCTGCATTATTATAAAAATGGACAAAACACAGGAATAGGAGGAAGTAATGGTGGGTAGTGAAAAGCACTGGTCTAGGTTAGGAAATTCCATTCAAAGTGAAAAGATTTCTGCAGGTGGAGGAGGGTTGAAGAGAGAGAAGTTCGGTCCCATGGAAAAAACATCGTCTTTGAAACCAGTTCCAACTGCCTCTGGGACAGTATCTGTAAGTTTAGAGTTAAGGTTTCATCAACAAAGAAACTAATAATAACAACTTTTCCAAAGTTGATAGTGACAAAATTGCAATTATTAATTAAAAAATCAGTTAAATTGTGATATCATTAAATTTTCTCAAATTGTCAAATGTCACAGTATTATAATAAAAAAGAATTGAACAATGGTTTCATAACAGCTGCTTAGAGGAACAACTGTTAATAAGCATCCACAACTTCCTTTTCCCTTTCAGGCACAGAAACTCTGTTAAAACAAAGGGAAACTTCCTTGCTTTATATGTTTGTCATTATACGTTTTATGCTATTGCTTTTTCTGTTATTCCATGACAACCAATTTTGCAGAAACAACATTATAGTGAAGCCAGACTAAAATAAATAAATAACCCATTTACAACTCTTCCTTCTAAAAGGTCAATAAATAAATACAAATAACCTCACTCTCAATTTTTCTGGAGTCAATATCTTCATCACAATCACATTATAAGCAATGGCAAATAGATCAAAGAAGTAATATCATCCTTTCAATATCCAAGGACTGTCTACCAGGGAACAAACTTTGCATCTTTATCTCCACTCGTTTCGTTTTCTTGTTCAAAATCCTCACTGATACCTGTATAACTCTCTGTAATACATTTTCTGTCTGACATCTCTTAAAGTTTTGGCTTTGACTTTGTATTAAACAATTTCAACCCAAGCTAGGCAATAGTCTTATTCTTAAAGTTGAAATCTCGAATGAAATCTCTGACCTTGATTAATGTATTTCACAAATCTGGCTCTCTGGTATCAGAGAAACTTTTAGATTCATGCTAACATTTCTGTATAGATAGCAGAGCTGAGATGTAATTGAGGAGTCTTCAAAATGAAGGGTTAAGACTATCTGGTGATTAGAACTGGTCATAGCTGCTTAATGTCATGTTTATGCTTGTGAACGTATTTGAGATTGGAAAGAAAATAAAAAGAGGACCAGATCTTGAACCTTTGAATTCTTGATTTGATCTCTAATGTTGATGCTGATTCTCAAGGCAGAAGAAAAAAAGGGACTTTCTAGGAAAAATTATACTCTACTGTTATACTAGAAAAAAATCTAATACAATTATTATTCTATTTATTATTGGAGGATTTTGGGTAACAGATATCTTTACAGGATCATTGGAATAGATCTAGCTGGCTAAATAATATGGAGCTGAAAAAGATCCTATTTCTAATTTCCAGAGAGTCAATAATGCTTGTATAAATATGATATCAGTCTCAAACACTTACATTTTATAAAGCAAGTCACCTCCTCTGCAGTTTCATCACTTGTAGAGATATGAATATGAACATTAAAACAGCTTTAAATATATTAATGTAGCACTATGTTTCATATAAATTCTCCCCATCAGCACAGCAAATGCATCTCTAGAAAAGGATCCTCATTTTTAGCAAAAACTAATTACCTTAGCTACAAAATTCAATATCATTTCTCAATGTATTAACTTGATTATGAGAAGTGTGACTGCCATTGCAACTTGAGGTTTCATAACAAACCCAATTTTACTCTGAAACTGTAAATCTATCCTTTTAAAATTTAGATGTTTTCAAGACTATCATATGGAACTAGAATTTTGCACTGGATTTTGCATATGGTAAATGCAACTGTGATAAAATGTTGATGAGTAAGCAAACTTTACAAATCACAGGTCTTTGTGCATGTCTAAAACAGTTTTGTTAATTTATACATTTCTTGTTTAATTCATACCTTTTGTGGTTAATATGGAAAATATGGTATATATAATTCTAAAATAGTACTAAGAGGGATCTATATGCACAATGAAAGAGTTCAGGCCAATTTATTCTGTGCCTTACTATGTTTTTTTTTAATTCAAATTTTTATCTGCAAATTGTAACCCGTGTTTGATGTTCAAACATATATGAACTCCTCCTGACTAAATACTGAATCTGTTATCTTGTTAATTCTCCTCTAGGCCCAAACTTTATTTACATCGCCCTTAAGAACTTGCTACCATGTTACTGTAAAGGAAGGTGGGGGTAAGAAAAAAACATTTTTTTTCCTGTCAAGTGTTTAGCTAAGGTACTTCATGGTATTACTTCTATTTGTCCAAGAATCCTCAGGGGGACTTGCACTAACACTAGTCTCTTCATGCAAGTGCTTTCCCTAGGCATCAGCCTGCACAGTTACAACCAAATATAGGTGCCTGATATGACGTCCTCATCAGGCCTTGTGATCAACAATCTCTCTCACTTCCCAGGGCCTTCTGGGAGTGCACTCCTCAGATAAAACCCCTGTAGAATTTACTGTAGCCCCATTCTTTGTAGGTTAAATTGACCAATGTGGTCTTAGCCTGGGAATCTGAAAGCACCTACTCATGTGCCTCATGGTCCTGCCTCTCTCTGCTTGTACCTTGTTCTTACTTCCCTGTGTAGCCCCTCAAAGCATGCAGTGTATGTCTTCCAGCACCCATGAATAATAACCTTCTTTCTATTTTTAAAATAAATTTTCGTTTTTCAATTATAGCTGACATACAGTATTATATTAGTTTCAGATGTACAACATAGTGATTAGACATTTATAAAACTTAGGAAGTGATCACCCTGATAAAATCTAGTACCCATCTGACACCATACATATTTATAACAATGTGATGATTGTATTCCTTATGCTGCACTTCACCTTGCTATGGCTATTCTTTAACTATCTTATTCTTTAACGATACGTACTACTTAATCCCCCCTTTGTCATGTTCACCCATCCTCCCAACCCTTCCCATTTGTCAACCATCAAAATGTTCTCTGTATCTATGGGTTTGTTTCTGTTCTGTTTGTTTGTTTATTTTGTTCTTTAGAAAACTTATGAGTCCACCTATAAGTGGCATTTGTCTTTCCCTGCCTGACTTATTTCATTTAGCATACTATCCTCTAGGTCCATCCATGTTGTTGCAGATGGCAAGAATTTGTCCTTTTTATGGCTGAGTATTAATTTATTATATTATAGGTGCCACTTCTTCTTTAATTATTTACCTGTTGCTGGACTTTTAGGTTGTTTTAGTATCTTGGCTATTATAAATAATGCTGCAGTTAACATGTGGATGCATATGTCTTCAAAATACTGTGTTGGGTTTCTTTAGATAAATATCCAGAAGGGGAATTACTGAGTCCTTCTTTGTTTCTTGTTACAGCCTTTGTTTTAAACTCTATTTTGCCTGGTATAAATTTTCTGATCTCAACTTTTTTTTTATTCTGTTTCCATAAAATATCTTTTCTATCTATTTAATTTCAATCTGTGTGTATCTTTCGGTCTTAAGTGAGTTTGTCTTGTAGAGAGTATATGTAATAGTCTTGTTTTCTTATCCATTCAGCCTTCCTATATCTTTAATTGGAGAATTTAATCCATTTATAGTTAAAGTAATTGTTGATAGTTATTGCCATTTTATTATTCATATTTTTAATTTTTTTCTTCTTCTTCTCAAAGAAGTCCCATTAACATTTTTTATAATACTGGTTTGATGATGATGAACTATTTTAGCTTTTTCTTGTCTGGCAAGCTCTTGATCTGTCCTTCAATTCTAAATGATAGTTTTGCTGGGCATAATAATCTTGGTTATAGGACCTTCCTTTCCATGACTTTGCTATTTTATGCTTCTCCCTTCTAACATGCAAAGTTTGTTGAGAAATTAGCTGGCAATCTTATAGGAGCTCCCTTATAGGTAACTAATTGCCTTTTTCTTGCTGATTTTAAGATTCTCTCTTTGTCTTTAACCTCTGACATTTTAATTATGATGTTTCTTTGTGTGGGTATTTTTGAGGTCAGCTTGGCTGGGACTCTGCCCTTCCTAGATTTGTGTGCTTATTTCTTTCACATAGCTAGAAAAGATTTTTGTAATTATTTCTTAAAATAAGTTTTCAATTTCTTGTTTTGTCTCTTCCTCTGTTAACCCAAATGATGCAAATGTTGGTATGCTTGATGTTGTCTCAGAAGCCCCTTAAACAATTCTTATGTTTTTTTGGATTCCTTTTTTTATTTTTATTTTTGCTGTCTTGGTTGGGTGTTTTCTACTACCTTAACTTCTAAATTATTGATTCAATCCTTTGCTTCATCTAATCTAGTGTTGATTTTCTCTAATGCATTCTTCATCAGTTATTGTATTCTTCATTTCTGATTGATTAGTTCTTATTTTTTTATTTCCATATTTATTTTTCCTATCTCTTTGTTGAAGTTCTCCTTAAGATTATTGAGCATCCTTATAACCAGTATTTTGAACTCTGCATCTGGTGGATTGCTCCTCTCCATTTTAATTAATTCTTTTTTCTGGAGCTTAATTCTGTTCTTTCATTGGAGACATGTTTCTTTGTTAACTTATTTGGGTTGCCCCTCTGAATTTGTTTCTAGTATTAGATAGAGCTGTTATGTCTCCTAGTCTTGGCAGGGTGGCCTTAGGTGTAGGTGTCCTGTGAGGCCCAGTATCACAATCTACTTAGTCACCTGAGCCAGGTATTCCAGGTGTGTTTCTTGTGTGTAATGTATGTTCCCTCCTATTGTAGTTGAGTCTTGATTATTTTGACATATCTGGAGAAGAGACTGACCCTCAGTCTTATTAATTGTGAAGACTGGCTGTGACTATAGTGTAGGGGTTCTTGTGCAGAGGCTGATCTGATGGAGTAGGATTTATTTCTTTCTGGTGGAAAGCTGCTCCTCCTTTTTGAAGCCAGACAATTCAGATTCTTCCCTGTGTCCCTGGTAGTTTTCTGGCTGCTGCTTTGGTGCTGAAGTTCAGAGTGAGTAAGTCTTTCTGCAAGTAAATCTATGTATGAGCCCTTTAAGAGACATGCCTGGGACTCTGACAGCCCCCTGACTTACTCAGCCAAAATCTCTGCTGGTTTTCACAGCCAAAAGTTGTGGTAATTTTTCCTCCCAACACTGGAACCCTGGGCTGAAGAACCTTGTGTGGGACTTGGACTCATTGCTTCTCAGTGAAGATCTCAATAGCCAAGATATCCCTCCTGATTTTTAACCCTACATAGAAGTGCAGAATCAGCCTGTTGCCATTTCTGCCCCTATTAGTCCCAATGCTGCTGCTTCTGTATATCCTTAGTTATAGAATTTCTGTTCAGCTAGACTTTAGATGTTTCTCAAAAATGGTTGATCTGTAGTTTAGTTTTGATGTGACTGTGGGCAGAAGTAAACACAGCATTTACCTATCCCACCATCTTGACTGGAAGGCAATAAACATTTTTATTTACATTTTTCATGTGTTCTTTTGTTGAAGCATGGTTCACCCTCTACACCCTGTGCTTGACTTAATAAATGTTAATTTAACAAATTTATAACATCTCTTCATAATATAAAGTAAAAGCTAAATATTTCTACCTAAATTTCTGCTTGGTTTTCTTAGGGTTCAGGCTCACCCCAAATAAAAGGAGACCCTGGGAAGATCTTGAACCAGCAGTCATTGAGAAAAATATTACAAGTCTTCAACATTGGAGAATCTAATGGGTATATGGCAACATACTGTGAGAATGAAACAACTTTTATCCCATTGTAAAGTTTTACCTTTACCAGGGACTAAAGCATTAGTTTTTCTTTCCAAAAGAGTTGGAGAGAGAAAACAAAGCAAAAGTTTATTTTTCAGACGGCCCACAGATGTCATTTTGGGCCAACTAAATTAGAAACTTCTCTAATTTTATAAACAATCTGAAATCTATTAATGAAAACTGGGGAAATTTCCAAAGCTAAATACCTTTTTCAGATCATTAGTTTGGAGAGTATGTTATATGGAAAATCAAATTTGATTAATTTGAAAACAAATACAATTTGATGTTTCCTTTGTGTCAGCTTTAAAAATACAATTGTATAAAAAAAAGTGCCCTATCTCTACTGAGGAAGTCACATTATCTTACTCAGATATGATACACAATAAAGAAATTGTCCTTGGTCATCATTATCTTTGGATGTCAGGATAGCACACCATTGTAAACACAGCATTTTTGGGTATTTTTCTTTTTAAATTTAATATTGTTTTAATTGAAAAGCTAAAGACAATTTTCAAATTTCCCATCTTAGCATTCCTCTGGATACTGAACTGTTAGGAGATAATGATACTCAGATAATTTCTTCACTTGTAGGTGACATCAGAGGCACTAAAATCAGGTGTGTCATATAATTCTATATTTCAAAGTCATTGCTCCAGTACATTTTTAGGTCAGCTCATTGAGCAGGCTTCTGAAGATGAATAAGCAGATTCTTTGTTTTTCAAATACAACTGGACTGAAATCTGAAACTTGAAATCAGATAATCAATATTTGAGTTTATTGTTTTTTACTTAGAATCTGTATTTACCAAGTCTTTGGCTGCATTTTAAAAATGGTTAAATGAACATATTAGAACTTGCCTTACATGGATTATTTTGTGTATTAAATTCGTTAATCTGGCATGGAATATTAACTGTAAATTATATGCAGATGCTAATCATTATTTTGAAGAGTCAAAGCCATTTATCTCTCACACACCAACGATTCTTTACCTACTGTTCTCTTAGAGCACCTCTATTTCCCTATCATTTATTTCCTTGAAATAAAATATCCAGTTTTATTTCATAATATACAGTTTAAAAGCAGTAATTTAATGGCTATTCTAAGCAATCAAAAAATGGGAATTTCATTGACTATGCCTAATGTTTCATACAGTTTGTAAATACATAAGTATACTATAAAATTATCATGCCTGGAAGAAAAGGCAATGCAAGCCAGGTAGAGTTAAGGTTACAAACTAGAAACTAGTGTCCAGGAAAACAATACCAATTTTCTTTCCCAATTATTTAAATTACTTTCAAAATTTTTAATTCAAAATTAATGACTAGGAGAACTCATAAGGAAATCTGACATTTAGCTTTTTAAATAATTAGATTAGAAAATGTGAAAGGATGTGCCATGGTTTTTAGAGCGCAACCATTCACAGAAACTGCAAATCCGGTATCCTTACATGCTCTAATTTGTCTCTATTCCCACCACTACCTCCTCCCTTTACATGACAGTAAGCTTTCTCTCTGCTTTCTGGACTAAACTCTTAACTTCAGTTTGAAATTCACTACAAAGAAATTCTAATTGATACACGTGGGTTGGAAATTAACCACTATTCTAATGTTTAAGGCCATGGAGGCCAATGACTTAACAGTGTTTATATAGGCTGAGATTTTTATGTTCAAGGAAGGTAGAAAATTTTTTCTCTATATTGACCACTTATTAAAATATCCTATGATGAAGCTGGGATGAGGTATGGCAAGGTGAACTCTGAATATTGGTGTCAGGTACATGTCCACAAAAATTAGACATGCCAGAGCAAAAACAGGCTAGGAGAGGGAGGAAGTTGTTCATGGAAACCAAAGAGTTTATACAAGTAACTCAGGTGTGCAGGGGCCTTGTGTTGGGGATTTGTATTTGGTCATGTACCCAGAAGTGCAGTGTGAAAGTGAATTACACCATTTAGAGGGCTCCCACTGAGGAAGAAAAAGGAAGTTACCAGAAATCCAGATTTATAAAGGAAATGGAACAACTTGAAAGCATAAGTATAAAATCTTGACATTAAGGCAGAGTCCATGTAACATGGAGGTTAAGAAAAATATCTAAATAGTAAAACATAGGCAGAATACACCCAGTAGTGTTCAGTAAGAGCCAGTTAGTTAGCTAACAGAATAATTAAAGAGACTCAACTTTTCTTTCTTTATATATAGAGCAGTCATTCTCAATACTTGGAGTGCCAGGCATGAGGTACAGAAGGCTGGATTTCTCGTTTAAAGGGAGAGATGTAACCCCACACACTTGGAAGCCCATTCAGAAAAACAGCAGCCAGGGCTCATATATCCCTGTGTTAAGATAGTTAAAGCTGTCTCCACACAGCACACATGCAAATCCTCTTTAGTAATTTTAATTTGTTAACACAAGTAAAAAATGTGTCCACAAGAAAGACAACATGGAAAGGGAGCTGTCTGACATGGCCACCTTCCTCTTGTTTCTGCTTCACGTTAAGCAGGGTTTCTCAATGTTAACACTGTTAACATTTTGAGCCACATAATTCTTTGGGATGGGGTGGGATGCTATCCTATGTATTGAAAAGGTTTAACAGCGGTTCCCCACCTGTGGGTTGTGTGACCCCTTTGAGGGTCGAACGACCCTTTCACAGGGGTCACCTAAGACCATCGGAAAACACACATCAGATATTTACATGATGATTCATAACAGTAGCAAAATTATAGTTATGAAGTAGCAACAAAAATAATTTTATGGGGTCACCACAAAATGAGGAGCTGTATTAAATGTATTAAAGGGTCGTGACATTAGGAAGGTTGAGAACCACTAGAACAGCATCTCTGGTGTCTATCCACTAGATGCCAGAAGCAATCTCTTCCCTCTCCTAGTGTGACAACTAAAATCATTTCTAGACTTCGCCACGTGGTCTGTGTGGGAAAATCACCTGAGGTTAACAACTGGTGATGCAGGACGTGATATCAAAGAAAACCCAGGAACTTTATAGGAAAGATAAGCAAATTACTAAGTCCTAACTTTCTGCTAATGCAAAGTAGTTTTTCCTGTCATTCCATCCTGCCTAGGAATTTGGCTTTTTCTTTCATGAAATATTAGCTCTAAGTCCTCAGTATTATTACATAAATTATGGTAACCACCATAAAATAATCTCATTGCTGAATTTTGATATCATAAAAATATTCACAGTATATTAATAAGTGGGAAAAATTATGATCCACAATGATTGAAGTGTCTCATAGATGTGTGAAGGGAGAGAACTATGTTGGCAGCTGATTGGTTGGTTGTTCCTCACCCTGACACTGTGGTAGTCTCTTCATATCCACAGGAAATATGGTTCAAGAAACTGAGTGGGTGCCTGAAACCACAGATAGAACCAAACCCCATATAGATATGTTTTTTTCTGTACATGTGTACCTCTGATGAAGTTTAATGGATAAGTTAGGCAATTTTATGAATAGATTTGTTCTTGCCATGGATTTTAACAACTTCAGCACAATCCCTCCCCTTTTTTTTTTTTTATTAATATGAGAGCTTTTACCTTTTCATTTAAAGAACTCACTTTGCAGCTTCTCTTTGACCTATTATAAGTGCCAGCATCATTACTCTTTTACCTTATTAGTAATGCAAGAGTTACTTTAAACAAATACCGTGATGCCATGACAGTATGTCTGATAACCAAGACGCTACTAAGTGTCTGATGAGGGAGGACTTTACACAGTGTGGAAACACTAGACAGGTGGTGCTGGACAGTTGGGTGCTCCTACAAATTTGCTTCCCTGTCTAGCAGGGCAACAGAATGGGCTCTGTATCTAGTATAGTGCATTGGCTGTGGTCCAAATTAAACAGAACTACCAACAAAGCTCCTCAGTCTGATGGAACCACCAGCTCAGCTCTGCAGAGTGAGCCTCCCAGGAAGCATTTAGCAATTCTGAGGAGGTTGGAATTCCCATTACTCACTGGGAAACTCTAGGCCCAGGGGGATTTTTTCAGTATCATGCTGTTGTGGGAAGTGCAATGTGGTCAAAGTGTGGACGTTCCTCTTACCCTTCCAATGAGGTCTTTCTCAGTCTCTGTTGTCCAGAAGGACTGGTTCAATCTCAACCTCAGGTTGTAGGACCTTCACAATTAGGTCTTATCTGTGGATAGTTCTAGTTAGTTTTCTTTGGAGGAGGACTTTAGTCTGGAACAAATTATGTCTTTACCTTGATGATCAAGTAAGGAATTTAGATAGAGCACTTTAGGGGTACATTTTCTCTACTCCAATGTGCCAGGGGCCTCACCTGGAGAGACTCAATGCTTAGTGCTATGAACTGAATTATGTCCTTCTAAAATTCATATGTTAATTCCTAAACCCCAATGGGACTCTATTTAGAATGAGAAGGTAATTCAAGTTAAATGAGGTCAGAAGGGTGGGGTCTTGATCTGACAAGACTGGTGTCCTTATAAAAAAAGGCACCAAAGAGTTTGCTTGCACTTTCTCTGTCATGTGTGGACTTAGTGAGAAGGTGGACATCTACAGGCCAGAAAGAGAGCTCTAATCAGTAACTGAAACCTGCTTGATATTGATATTGGACTTTCCAACCTCCGCACTATGAGTAAACAAATCCGTAATATCTTGTTTAAGCCATGAAGTCTGTAGTATTTTGTTTTGGTGGTCAGAGTTGAGTAATATAGTGGAAAATTGGAAACCTGGGAGATTACAAATTAGAATTTATAATTTCCTTTATTCAAAATTGATGCTGGTGCTTAGCTGGGATTTCAGTCAGAGCTGTTTGCTGGAGCAATATGGTAGCTTAGGGTTTCCAAGCAACCAAGTAAGAAGTGTATAGACTTTAGTGAAATATTTCACCATTGTTTCTGATTAAAATATAACCATGGTATCTACAAGATTGTATCTTAAAAGTTGTCTGCTGTTGAAGAAATTCTTTCATAGTCAACATCTCAAATGATCTCATGAAGTCTTAGAATATTCTTTCCTGATTCTATTTACCCCTACCCCCAATTGATAGAATTAGTGATTTGTTGGATGTTACATAGTTAATTAGCAGGAGACACATGTGGGTTTCATCTTTAGAACTTCTATTTAGGATTCAGAGTTGAGTAAAGCCTGCTATCACTATACAATGTGACAATTTTAACCTTTACTCTTGTAGCTAATGTCCAGTAAATTTTGCAAGCTTGTCCAACCTGCCACCCAACATAAATTCGTAAACTTTCTTAAAACATTGCAAAAATTATGCATGAACCTTTTTTTTTTCAGCTCATCAGCTATCAGTAGAGTATTTTATGGGTGACCCCAGGCAATTCTTCTTTCAATGTGGCCCAGGTAAGTCAAAAAGTTGGACACCCCTGCCAGAGCCTCCATTAATTAAGATACAAACCAAGAGTATCTAATTAAATGCAAAACTGTAATCTCTTCTTCAATTTTGAGTCTAGCCCTGGGCTTTACTAGCATTTCTAACAACCTGAATATGAGTTAAGGAGCAATGGGTGGTGCGGAAGCATTTGTGATATGGTAAGTGTGGTCTATGGAGAAAAAATGATATTGCTTAGTCTTATTCCTTCTGTCAAGCACTGTATACAATTGACTTGTTTTGGGCATTGATGTAGACACACACACAATGCTCTGTTTGGCAGTTATTTGACATTTATTTTTATAGAACATGTTAAGAATGCATTTGTAAGTTATTATACTCAAGAATCAATTATTTATAGATCTTTTTGTGATTTGTAAGGGAGTCCACATATGTGGCAGAGCTATCAACTCTTCAGGTATACCTGAAATCACCTATTTTAGAATAGAACTTCCCCTTGACCTAATTTTTAAAGGTTTTATAAAATGAAGTTTTGAATAAACCAACCAATGGCTTTTCTAGGGAAAGTTAAAATAGTAGTTACATTTCTGGGGAGAAAATGATCATTGCAATTCTTTAATTAGTTAACTGAGACTTTGAAAGATCAATCAAGACCAGTCATGTGACTGGATGAATGCCAACACCAGACCTAGCTCTTGAGTCTTATGACATGTAACCTGTGCTGTTTCACTAAGGAATTGAATGACTTTTTTTCTATACAGGAAAACTATGTGAAAAGTACCAGTCATGCACCTTGGTTCATGGGGTTCATTTGGAAATTGTTATTACTAAACATACTAGTTAGGGACAGGTTATTATGGGGGAAGTTATGAGGCAGCAGTGAATCATAGACCTCTCATCTATGCACCCATGGTCTCAGATGACAGTGAGTCTTTCAGCATTTTTTCAATCAATCTTTCAAATATCAGGTGCAGACTTCTGAGCTCCAGATTTATATAGCCAAGTGCATACTCTCTAATTCTTCATCATCATTCTTAACATCATCAACATTCTAGTTACCATTTAATAGGTATTTTTTTTATTCTAGCTTTTTTTTCAAGGCTTTTTAAAGTCAGGCTTTAATAATAATGGAGCCATTATTACTATCAGAAGCTACTTCATTTTAAATATCAAAGTATTAACCTGTCTTCTTCTTTCCAATTAGGCTAGGCTAGTGTATACTGTAGTGTCAAAGCATCCCCAAGTCCTACAGGCCTATTCACATATGGTTAAATATCACTCACAGAAGATTTTCATCAATAGTTAAAGGGGAGATTTATCTGGCATACAAGTATGTGGTTTTCTAGGTTATTGTGGAAGGGAAAAACAAGGATAGAGGAACCAGAGCAGGTCTTCGAAGTGGCACATTTATGGCTTTCACACAGACTCATTGACCAGAGTTAGTGGTACCAACATTACTGCACTTGGAATATTTGGAGAAAGCTAATGGCCTCTGGCACCCTCTCATTCCTAATTAGGTGGTTATCCTTCCAAATTGGAAGCAGATACAGTAGTATTTCACTTCAGTTTACCTCCTATATGCAAATTCAGTTATTAAAAATGTAAGCCATTTACCTTAGGGTCTGAGTGTATTCCCCAAGATACAAAATGTATTTCAAAAATGGAAAAATCACAACATATATGTGAAAACTCACCATCTAACATCACCTTTGTCACTAAGAAAATATTAATTTCTCAATAATTGTCCAACTTTTGAAAGCACAAAATGTCATAAATGTAATAAATGATACAAATGATTCCCGGTTATAAATAACACTTAAGGCCTCATTATGTTCAATGCAATGCATATCAGGTAGACGCCAGCTTAAAGTTTAACTACAAGTGGTCAAAAGATCTAGTTACATCACTTTTATTTTTGCCAATCTCAAATATCTCTTCTGAAAGTGAGAGGAAAATGTTATATAATCTTTAACTTGCATTCCATACAATAATTCTATAGTACCGTTTTTCAGGCATGGCTTAAGAAGTAATGTAATAATATATTTGATTTGAATAATAGCATGCAATTTAAATTGTATTTCTATATATACTAGGAAAGAGGAGAAAATTTCTGTTCATTGAACTTCCTCTATGCAGCTGGCACTACATATACATTACTTCATATGTAGTTCTCACAATAAACTCACAATTTGCAAATGAGAAGGTTAAGGCACAGATAAGAAAAGTAACTTTTTAAAGTCACTTCTAGAACAAAAATATACTTCAATAGAAAATTATGCATTGTTTAGAAGATATCTCTCCTGGTTATCTGACATTTACCCTTTATAACCTTTGAGCCACCAAACAATACTTTGCATGGTGTAGGTAACCCATAGATGTGCTAAATCTTCTTGTTCTGTATAGCAACACTTTCTTTGCTTTCTACCCTGTGAAAAACCCAGCTTTGCTTTCATTTACACATTCATTTCAATATTCCTGATATATACACACACAACACACACACAACACAAATACACACATAACATATATTTAGTATTTTCCTGGTTTCTTCATTAATGAGAACAATAAAAAATCTTTAAAATGTGTTCATTTTTATGTCTTCATGACAGCCACAATTTTACCTTTTCAGAAAACCACCTTTTTAAAATAAACTTGAATTTTGTACAATAGAACAAATATTTGAAACTTAGATATTCTGGTTCAAAAGCCCATAGAGTTTTGGGTACTCTGCCTTTTCTCCAAAGAACCCAAGGAGCTAGGACAAGAGGTACAGGTGTTCTCACTAGGAGGAGAGAAAACAGAGTCTGAGAGAATATTATCTTAGTAGAGACAGCATGGTTGTTTATATGGCCTATTTATACCCAGATCTCTAGTATTTGGATTCCTTGCTGTTAAGTTCTTTTTCTTTTTCTTTTTCTTTTTTTTTTTTAACCAAATGATTATACTGAGATGAAACTTTTCTGTAGAGGAAAAAATGATTTAAAAAAACCCCCAAAACTGAAGTGGCTCTAGAAAGTAAAGGAAGAAGACTTTCAAAGAGACAAAGCAATAGGACTGAATATAGTATGATGAATACCAACCAGGGAGTTTGAGGAGCCAGGATGAAGAGAAATGATTAGCTAGCTAGCTCAGTGGAGAAGAAAAGCTATGGGAATGGTAAGTCATACGAAATCAGGAATTGAGAGAAGCTCAAGTTCAATCTGGGGCAGAGATGATTATTTTCAGCTGGATAGATTTAGAAAAAAATTCCATTTGCCCAGTCACCAATGAACTCATAAATGTTTACAACCTACAAAAAAAATTGAAATTAAAATAAATCAATACCTTTAAATAAAATGAAAACTCTAACAATAATATTAAAACTCTAAAAATAAGACATTTATACATTTTAACTTTTATTAAAACTTATTTTGGTAAGACATGTAAACTAAATATTTATAATATGTATTTAGCCTTCATCAATAAATAAGACAGTTTGAATAAGACAAGGAGCAAGCGATAGACACAAATGATATAATTTGTCAGTCCACAAACAAAAGATTCACCAACTGCAAATGACATTTAAAAAAACTTTTAGTATTTCAATGAATAAAATGAATACAAATGAAAATAATAATTTTTCTTTCAACAAATATTATTTAACTATATTGTTCTAGATTCTGCTTTTCTTAAGAATTATTTGTGCAAATATATGTTTATTATTAGAAATATGTTTGTTATTAGAAGTCTCATGAAGAAGTTAAGCAAATGTATTCTCAAGTGTGTGTGTGTGTGTGTGTGTGTGTGTGTGTGTGTGTAGAGGGGTGAGGAGTGAGGAGCTTTACTATAGATAAGGTAATTAGAAAATTCATATTTCAAGGAGATGATATTTGAAATGGAACTTGAAAGGCAAGGAGACATGCATGTAAAGAACTACAAGAAGAAGGATCATGGCTTGGGATAAAACAACTACAATATGATAAAGTGCTTAGACTATTTCAAGAAGACATTTTTGTGAATGTGAAGCAAAGTGAGAAAAATTGTGGAAGGAAGTGGGATAGAATATATAGACTATTGGATTAAGGGGGTGAGGACAGCCAGCAAATTTGGAACTCAGGAAAGGACTTTGAATTTTATTCTAAGTGTCTTGGGAAAACACTAATGGATTTGAGGCTGGAGCAAATCTTCTGTGTGGAGTTCATACTTGTGAGGTGAGATGACTCAAAATTTAGGCAGAAAAACATGTCCATATCTGAAATGTAATCACAACTTGCAATCAGGTTGTGGAGATAAAGAGAAATAAATTCAAAATTTATTGTTAGAGTAATAACAGAACTTGATGAGCAGTTAAGATATGCTTAGAGAGAAGACAGGAATCAAGGATAATGTTTTATTTTTACTGAGCAATTAAGTGGAAGGTTGTACCATTTATTGAGATAGTTCTGGCCAGATTTTTTCTTCATCTTCACTGAATCTTGGGTATCTGTAACTCCAAAGAGTGTCAGTGTGTCTAGAAAATCTCTTACAGCAATGAGATTGGAAGTTGGTAGAGTCTCTGTGAAAGAAAGTTTGTAGTCATGTGTCCCAGAGGTCCTTGCAGATACTCTGTCCTTGTTCTTGTCCTTCTCTGACTGCTCATCTAGCTGACTTGTTAGTGACGTTAGTCTGAACACCAGACCCAAGACAATATTTTGCATAGTCTTTTCCCCCAGATCCACTAATTGCATAAGGTTTCACCTCTTTAATATATTGTTTTTTTTTTTATTACCATATGGTTATTCTATTATCTCTGATCATACTCTGGTACAGATGCTTTCATTGATTTATTAGATATGAGAAAAACATGGTTAGAGATGAGGTAAATGGTGGGTATAATTGAAAAAAGGATTTCCTATTTACTTTTTTCCCAATGAATTGTGAACAAGGCCATGACTTTGGTCTTTACAGAGAGTTAGAAGATGAGACTTGTCAGAGTGGGGAGCACATTAACTATAGAAACAGTCTCAGGATCTCTGAGTGAGCATTTAAGGTTTGGGTAACTAATTTAAAATAAGAGACTGGATTTTGTGATTTTCCACTAGTGATTTCCAGTTACTAAAGAATCACCAGTTAAAAACAGAAAGCAGATCTTACAGTCTCAGGTTAGCAAATACTAAAAAGGAGAACTGAAGGAAGGATACAACATCAAGGACTAATGAAGAAAGCAGTTTGTTTAAAAAGAGAACAGGCACATCCCACCTTTGTCCCCTCTGTGGACTTTTTTCTCAGTTCTCTATACCACCAACCACTACAATCATCATCACATAATCTGTGTCTACTTCAGTATAGTTGTAGTTGTCTTTGTAATTGTCATATGTTTATCTTTTAACTATAAAATAATAAAAGAAAACATGAAGGAGTCATTGTGTTGTACAATTCCTTCAATAAAATGTTGATATAAAAATGTTGGAGAGGATGTGGAGAAAAAGGAACTCTGGCACACTGCTGGTGGGAGTGCAAACTGGTACAACCACTGTGGAAGGCAGTGTGGAGGGTCCTCAGAAAATTGGGAATGGAGCTACCATATGACCCTACAATCTCCCTTCTGAGGTTCTACCCCCAAAATTTGAAAACTTTAGTCCGCAAAGACTTCTGTACCCCAGTGTTCATTGCAGCACTGTTCACGGTGGCCAAGACATGTAAACAGCCAAAGTTCCCTTTGATCAATGACTGGATAAAGAAGCTGTGGTACATATATGCAACGGAATATTCCTCAGCAATAAAAAAGATGAAATATTGCCATTTGCAACAAAATGGATAGACCTAGAGATCAGGCTAAGTGAAATAAGGCAGACAGAAAAAACCAAGAACTACATGATTTCACTTATGTGAGGAATATAAAACTGAAAGTGACAAAGAAAAAACAACCAAATAAACTCATGGACACAATCAATAGTTTAATGGTTATTTGGGGGCAAGGGGAGAGGAGTGGAAGAAGAGGGAGGGGGTGGGAGAGGAAGGAAGGGGGGCCAAATATATTGTGAGGGAAAGAGAACTCACACTGGGTGGTGAACATATAATTCAACAAATAAACAATGCACTGTAGAATTGTACAACTGGAACCTATGTAATTCTTGCTAACCAATGTCACTCCAATAAGTCTAACAACAAAAAATATAAAAATAAATACTGAAAGAATTTGTAACAATCAAGATAAGTGAGGGTTTCAAATGTTGGTACTTATTACTTCTAATTTACATTTCAAATTAACATAAATGTTTTTTATCGTTGCATTTTTTGGGGTGATATTGATCAGTAAAAATTACATAGGTTCCAGGTGCATAATTTTGTATTATGTTCTCCATGCATTGCATTATGTGTTCGTCACCCAGAGTCAGTTCTTTTTCCATCACCATATATTTGTGTCCCTGTCCCTTCTCTCCCACCCTCTCCCCTCTTATCCTCAGGTAACTACTAAATTATTGACTGTGTCCATGAGTTTTCTTTGTTGTTTTCAATTTTATGTTCCACATATGAATACAATCATGTAATTCTTGTTTTATTTCTGTCTGTCTTATTTCATTTTGCATGATGATCTGCCCACTTTTTAATTGAGTTTTTTGTTTTTGTTTTTATTCTATTTTCATTGTTTCTTTATTCTGTTCTTTAGACTCTACATATAAGTGAGATCATATGGTATTTGTCTTTTTCAGTCTGACTGATTTCACTTAGCATATCTTCCAGTTCCATCTACAGTGTTGCAAAAGATAGGATTTTATTCTTTTTTTATGGTTGAGTAATTCTCCATTCTGTAAATGTACCAAAGCTTCTTTATCCAATCATTTTTTGATGGACATTTAGGCTGTTTCCATATCTTGACTTTTATGAATAATGCTGCAATAAACATAGGTGTGCATATATTTTTTCAAATTAGTGTTTTGGATTTCTTTGGATAAATACCCAGGAGTGGAATTGCTGGATCATAAGGTTGTTCCATTTTTTATTTTTTGAGGAAACTCTATACTGTTTTCCATAGTGGTTGGACTAATTTGCGGTCCCACATGCAGTGTGAAAGGGTTTCCTTTCTCTCCACATCCTCGCCAACATTTATTTTTGGTTGATTTACTGATGACAGTCATTATGACAGGAGTGAGGTGGTATCTCATAGTGGTTTTGGTTTGCATTCCTCTGATGATTAGTGGTGTTGAATACTTTTTCATGTGTCTATTGGCCATCTGTATGTCCTTTTTGGAGAAGTGTCTATTCAGGTCTTCTGCCCATTTTTTAATCAGGTTGTTTGATTTTTTTAGTGTTGAGTTGTATGAGTTTCTTGTTTCTGATCTCCTACTGCGTTTGGAGGCTATGCGCATATATCCTGTGGAGAGGCCAACAAAAGGCTTTCCAAAGCGGCTCTGCCTTCTGCCCTTTGCTGGGGAAGCTGTTTTTGCTAGCTTGGGTGAATGCTATCAAATCAGTCTTTCTTCCCAGCCCTGATTCGGCACCTGGCTGTCTACAGGCTCACACTGCTTTCAGAACCCTGGGGTGCACGAGGAAGTGCCCGCTCCATAAGTCCAAAGCTGTGGGCCTGGCCTGAGACAGCAGGGTCACCTTTGCAGCAGGCTGGGAACAGGAACTGCAGCCCTCCAGGGGGCTTAGAGCTGGGGTGTCATCTTTGTAGTTCAGAGTCCTTGCTCAGCCCTTCTACCACTCAAGAGTTCCAGAGGTTGGCTCCCAAACTCCTTCCGTCCCCAGCTCCCCAGTCTCTCTCCCCTCCCCCAAACTGCGCAGCTCCGAATAGTCAGCAGGGATCGCGTCCCGCGTGGTCCGTCTCTGCTCCCTTCCCTCTCCCCGACTCGCCCCTTTCTCGCCAGCCTTCAGGTTTACTTGCGATTTGTGGATTTCTCAGCAGCCGGTTTGTC